>WAAB01001750.1:2226-32196 GCA_013389865.1 Piaya cayana
CCCTGCCCGCGCGGCGGCCGGCGCCTCCTTCCCGCGGGCGGCGCGGCGGGGCCAGGGGCGCGAGGCGGGGGGCGCCCGCCATGTTCGCGGAGATGAACCGGCGGACCCTGGCGTTCCGCGGCGGCGGCCTGGCGGCGGCGGCGACCCCGGCGAGCGAGGCCTGGGAGCGGCAGGACCCCGAGGCGATGAACGGGCGCGGGGCGGACGAGGAAGCGGACCTGGAGGGGCTGGAGGCCGAGGAGCTGGAGGCCGGCGAGGAGAAGGAGCTGGACGCCGCCTCGCCCCCCGCCGCCGCCGCCGCCGGCCCCGCGTTCGCCGAGAGGAACCGCCGGACTCTGGCGTTTCGGGGCGGCGGGGGGCTGCTCGCCGCCGGCGGCAGCAACAATGGCTGCGAGGCGCCGGGCTGGCCGCGCAAGCCCTTCAACGGGCGGGGGGCTGACGAGGAGATGGAGCTGGAGGGCGCCGAGAGCCTGGAGCCGCTGCTGGAAGGGAAGGAGCTGGTGCAGGACGGCGGGTCTCTCAGCGACAGCAGCGACGACGAGGAGGACGGCGAAGGGGGCAGCCTGGGCGACGGCAGCGGCGCCGAGGGCGGCAGCTGCAGCAGCAGCAGGCGGTCGGGGGGCGACGGCGGGGACGAGGCGGAGGGCAGCAGCGTGGGCGCGGGGGAGGGGGAGAGCGTTAGGCACTTCCCGCTGGCCCGGCCCAAGTCGCTGTTGCAGAAGCTGCACATCTCCTTCCAGGGCTCCTGGCTCAAGGAGTTCCCATGGCTCTACTACTGCCAGGAGACCGGCCTCATGTCCTGCGCCTGGTGCACCGCCGCCGCGGCCGCCGCCGCCCCGCCCGAGCTCATCATCGCCGGCGGGGCCCTGCCCGGCGGGCACGACGAGCTCTGCAAGGGCACCCGCAACTACAAGCGCGCCCTGCTCCTGCGGCACCACCTCTCCGCCGAGCATCGCCTCAACGAGCCCGTCAGCCCCGAGCAGGTACGGGGGGGTCACCTCGGCGCCAGCTCCCTCCAGCGGCTCTGCGTGCTGGGCGCGGAGAGGGGGCTTTCCCGCTGGAGCGGGGCGGGCGGCGCCGTTCTGCCGCCCGGGAGCGTTTGCACCGACCATTGTTTGGGGCCGTACCTGGCGTACGTTATCTGCTCCGAGGTTGCGAGCGGCTTTGTCATTAGTTTATCTCGTAGAGATAAACCAGCGATGTGGGAAAAAGTTGCGTAGGAGTAGCAGTGTTGCAGCACTGATTTAAAAACACTCGTTACAACTTCCTCCTGCGGTACCGGGGAAGGCAGTGTCCGGCTCCCCGTGTGAAACCGGGGCTCCCACAAATTAGAATTACTCGCTGTTATTTCTTAATGGTCCCTGTGTGCTGTTCGGGTGACTCTTGTCGAGACCTTTTCGTTTAAATCTTGTTTTGATTGTGTTGCTTTAGATTGAGTTGCTGAGCGAGAAGTCTGCAATTGCGTGGTGTATGTTTGAGATAAACATGTGGTTTCCTGAAAGCCATGTTAATATGCCAGCACTACTCTGACGCTTTGGGGCTAGCGAAACTCCTCGTGTTCCTCGCTGAACTTAAGATTACTGTGTTTCTTGGCTGCTTTTGCGAACAAGGCAGAGCTATCTCTAGAACATATGTGGATGAAAAGCTCTTGAGGAACGGTCGTGTTGAATCGCTAGCTTTCTGCAGCCTTTCCTCCTAAGGATGGATGTCTACGCTGCTAAAGTTCCCTCGGATCGCCTGGCTGATGTTAAACTTGCCAGCGGGCACACGCTGATGTGCTTCAGGTTAGGGTAGTACTTGGAGTGTTTGGCTGAACTTGAGCCGTTAGCCGGAATGAATCCCTGATCACCCAGTTTTCACTGTTTAGAGCCCAGTTTTAATTAAAACACGCACCTTGGTTGTATAGGTGTATCTGGAGTCCAAATTCTAGTGTAGTACTTTAAATAGTTTGAGCAGATTAAGAAGCTCAGGCTACCTTGGACAGGAGCTGCTATTCTAATGTTTAGGTAGGGTAGCAGGATGACAGATAAAATGTGAGATGAGGTAGGTTTTCTTAGAGCTGGTTTTCCTAGGAAAAGGAGCACATGTTTTAATTCCAGGGAAGACCTAATAGTGCACAGATACCAGTTATCCAAATTATTCTTGGATTTGTAAATGAAAAGTTCACCTTCAACAATACTGTCCTTTCAGTTAGTGTGTTTCTAAGGCAGCTACTGTTAGAAACATTTCATAGTAGTAAGTGTCTTATCAACTTCCTCCAGTCTGAGGTTTGCTATTTACTGTGCAGTATTTTGGTCCAACTTGCCTTAAATAACTTGCCTCTATTCTGAAACTTTCATTCTTAATTTCATTTATTTCTTTGAAAATATTCTTTGTCTAACTTTGTTGCAGTATATCCCTTGCTACCTTGTTGCCTAGTTTCTGACTTTAAGTTGGGAGTGATTACCCTGTAAAGGTGTGTCCTGTCTGTCACTGTGCAGTTCCATGTGTCACTAGATGTTTCTAATTCATGCCACACTTGGAAGTTTCTCTCCTCATTAAGCTACACATAAATAAAACATCATCCAAATGATTTTTCCTACTAAATTTAGTAGGTTTGTTTTTTTCTTTCCATCTTCCTATTCCCAGTCTGTTGCAATCATTGCAAGACTGGTAAATACTGGCAGGGTGTAAGGAGGAGACAGAAAATTGGCTTGCATGTCACAGTAGCCTAAAAGTTAATGTAAGTATTTGTTTGAATTTTAATCTGTTACTGTCATGGGAATCCTTATAAAGATGAGCTCCTGCTTTTATATCAATTACAGTTTAAGAAAAAATATTTATATTACCTTAGTAATGGTAATAATAAGTGAAACAGTAGGATAGGTGTAACCAATTCTTTTGTACTGTATTTAAGATAAGTTTTGGACAAATCAAGCTTCTACAAGGTAGCTGTAGAGAGATGGGTATTTTCAAGTGGTCGTCAGTGCTGTATGTATCCTTGTGCAATTACATTTCAGTTAATCTTCTTACGGAGGAAAGATTTGCAGTTCTCCAAGAGTCAGTGTAGTTTTCTTTGTGGTGCGCTTTTGGGATACACTTGCGTTATCACAGATCTGATTAAGAATCTGTTTTCTTTCACCTTTTATGCTTAATTTCCATATCCTTTCACACTTTTAATAGCACTTGAATTTCTCTCAATACATACGTTTAAATTAATGCTGAAACAATGGCCCCATTTTTTCCTTAATGCTGTACCAGATACTTGGAGCAAAAGTAGGTAATTTGTTTCACTGACCATATTTCAAACATACATAATGAGGTAGCAAAGCCATTTAGATTTAATGAAACTTGTGAGAGATCTTTCAGCTTTTGTCTTGGAGACAACACACATGTATTCTTGACTTGACAAGCTTCAACTGCGGGGCATGTTTAGCAGCTGCTAATAAACATATGGCACAGTGCCACTGTTCGGGTGTGGAAAGGAAATTGTAGGTGTTAAGACAGTAAAGCAGGGGAGATTTCTATAGGTCTGCTGGATATTACACTCATGAAGAAATGAATGACGATTTTGGTTTATTTTTGGGATACATCTAATTTGGAATGCCAAAATACATCAGAAGTGCTTGCAGCTGCTGTAATTCAAGGGTATTGAACTGTCAGTGTCAGTGCCTCTGAGACAAAAATCTGTTTCCATATTAAGGCTTAAGGAAAGATATTATCAGCTTGAAACTATGGACTATTGTCTTGCAAAAATCTTAAGAAATGGACACTGCAGAAGATTTTAATTCTGTGATGAATTTAGATCCAAGAGATGCAGATTTATTGGCTGTTGGGGGTTCCTCCCCTCAAAGCTGCCTCTTAAAAACATTTTCTCTCTGGACATAATTTGAAGCTGAGCTTTGGGAATAGTGCCAGAAAAGCTTTCTTCGGCATAACAGGCATGTTGGTTTAAAGCAGAAGCTCTCCAAAAGGAGGAAGGCCTTTGATGTGTTATTTTTTCCATGTGAACTGTAATTGTTTGCTTTGTGTGAGTGGTGATGAATAGAAGTTGTGCTTCAGATGTAGGAGTTGTATTATAGTGCTCTAAGTTAACTTCTTGAATTACTCTTAGACCAAAGAAAAGTTGAGGAAGTCAGGCCTTCCGAGTAAGGACTATAATTTACTGTGGGTTTATGTAGTGTTTTTCACCAGAACTTGTGCTACTTGATTGGATATTGGGCACTTAATTGAACAGTTTTAGATGGCTGAGTTTTCTGTGAGTGATTCTGTGGTATGTGAAACAGCAGTGGAGCATCATGTGTGCAGCTGATAGGGCTGTCTTTTGAGGCAATTTTCCTTTGTAGCTGCATGTGCTTAAGAAGTTCCCGATAGCTCAGTTTTGTTAGAGGATCCTTCCTTCAGGATAAGAATTTATTTGGAGCTGCGGGGCAAACTGCTGAGTAAGGTATGGTAATGGAGAAGGGATTACAAAACTGTGGCGTAACTACTTTTCATAAACATACAGCTGAGCTGTGATCTATGGTTAGATTGGGTTTTGGTTTTGTTTCTTTTTTTTCTTTTTTTTTTTTTTTTTTTAACACCCTCCATACCACCCCCCATACCAACTCCTCCTTGTAGCTGCCAGGAGACAGAGGATGCTTGACAGGAAGAAAAATTAAAGCAAATTTATATTAGCAGCTTTTGATTGTCTATTTCTGCTCTTGTTAGCTTTTAAGCAGGTTTAAATAGTTCATTAGGCATATGAAATATGCCTCTTCATGTTTGTGTATATTCAAATGAGTAATTACATGAAACTGAGTACAATATTAGTTTCCCTGAGCCGTCTCTTATTGTTAGATCATTTCTTAATCTTCTCTACACAGAGAAGCTTTTCAATCTTGTGATGCTGTAGACACCACAAATAAAACTGAAGTAGTCCTGCTTTTTATTTTAGATTTCATATCACTTTTTTGTTAAAGTGAGGGTGGTTTGGTGTTGAGATTGGTTTGTAGTTTTCATAATATAGACAGTAGTACCCTGTTGACAGGCTGAGAGAATTGTGCTTGTTCAGCGTGGAGAAGAGAAGGCTCTGAGGAGATCTTGTAGTGATCTTCTAGTACCTGGAGAGTGGCCTACAAAAAAACTGGGGAGGGGCTGTTTACAAAGGCTCGTAGTGATAGGATTAGGGGGAATGGGTATAAACTAGAGAGAGGCAGATTTAGACTAGGCATAAGGAAGAATTTCTTCACCGTGAGAGTGGTGAGGCACTGGAACAGGTTGCCCAGTGAAGTTCTGGGTGTCCCATGCCTGGAGAGGTGCTTAAGGCCAGGTTGGATGGGGCCTTGGGAAGCCTAATCCAGTGGGAGGTGTCCCTGCATGTGGCAGGGGGGACTGGTACTGGATGATCTTTAAGGCCCCTTTCAACCCAGACTATTTTGTGATTCTATACTGTGATTCTGCGTGCCATGAGAACAATGTAAGAGAAGCCTAGAAGTACACTTCTAAAAAAGTTTTTAGTAACTTTCAGTACCCTACCTCCTACCCTACTGTACTCTCTCCATACAAATAGATGTTTGAAACCCTATAAAGGATACTAAGTCTGCTTGTCACACTTGCTCTGTGTAGCCTTGATAACTGCTCAGATGTTGGTGCTTTTGTTTTGTTTGAGGTGTGGCATTAGAGTTAGCTACTTTCATAGCAGTAGTTAAACAGTTGTTTCCGATATTAGTTTTAAAAATCTTTATGTACCCATTTCTGTAAAGCTGTAATACCAGTCTCCTTCTCCAACATGCACTACTGTAGCTTGGGCATCACTTTCATGATGTTTCTTATTTTCACTCAACCTTCTGACCTTCTAATAACTAAGACTTAAGTCCTGTGTTTCTGTGATACATTTGTGATCTGCAGCTCTTCTTTTACCATGCTGGCCTCTTGTTTTCTTAGAAGGAAAAAATATTGTAAGTCTTGGGTTTTCTTCTTTATCAGTTTGAATGGATATATAAACATGCTCAGTTGAAGCGTGCTCTCCATTCTTTAGTCAAACCTGTAAAAAGAAAAGAACCACTGCAGATTATTTTATGTTTAATGTGCTCTCAGAAAGTGAAATTGTCAGTTATCATAACATCTATGTAACATTTACTGTGTGAGATTCAAGTCACTGATGATTGACTCTGACTAGGGTGTCAACACTTCAGGCTATGATAATTTTTGTCTTAATCTAAACCAAAGTCAGTATAATTGGTGTTCTGAAACTTCACAGTGCTCATTGCCACAGCAACAAGAAGCTAGTCCAGATCCAGAATCTGCTGAAAACTTGCAGAATGATACTTAGTTGTTTCACCTTTAGGAGGTAATTTCTGTTTCAGAGCTCTGATCTCAGGGAGTACTTGGGTATGTCAGAGAGCATACAGGAAAAAAAAAAGATGAGGTTGGACAAAGAGCTATCGCTTTTTTTGTATATAAAAGCCTAATTGTTTCTATTTCTGCCTTTTCACTATTTTTTTTGAAAGGGGTGGAAATTTAGAAGCAACTTGAATGACAGTAAAGTGAAATTTCTCTTCAGGAGATGCTGAAGTGGTACAAGTTTCACTTTGGTTATGCCGGTCATTGTTCACTGCTTATGGATGTAAATATCAGTTTAGAGGAGTATCACAACCTCAGCTGTCCATACTGTGATCCACATGGGAATTATAACTTGAGCTGAGTACCAATTTAATGTGCTAATTCCTCTGTGGTGGAAAGTGAAATTTTTTTTTTTGTTAACACGTAGCTGTTTTCTGCCACAGCCTCCCAGACTAAGGGTAGTGCTTTTCTGCAACATGCATACTTCCTGCAATATATTGATATGGGAGCATGACAGCATTAACATGAACTTGTTCATGCTGATTTTGACCTGTACTGTTGAGGCAGTTGAGCTTTAATGATGAGCTAAATCTGAGTTTTAGGAAATGGGAAGAATAAATAATGATGTGATTTGCAAAATTTTATCTTCCTCATGTTAACCTGTATTGGTGTGCAGCCAGTTTTGAACTGTTCGTATTTGCTGGATGGAAGAAGAGGGAGTCTTGGGGATCCACTATAAAACAGACTGTTATTGCTACTCTTGATAGCAGCATGTATCAATCAGTATAAGTATGTTCTCAAACATGGTCTGTGTTTTCTGCATTGTAGCAACTCTGAATCATAATTATCTAAACATCAGTTATGGATTTCTAAATGCTCTAAAATCCAATTCAGAGTGCTTGCTACTTATCAGTCTCTCACTGTCTGAACTGATCTTTAATAACAACTAGTTTATTGATGTCAGATTATCTGATACTACTCTTGGCAAAAATTTCAAGTCATGTTTGAGATTGTATCTAAAAAAGGTTGTGAAGAGATGCATAAGTACATATTATCTGTATGTGTACCAGGGAAAGGTGTTGCTACTGCAAAGTTTCAGTGAAGCTTAATTCAAGAAAGTTGGTTAAATAGTGTAATGGAAGCTTAAGTTTTGTTTGGAAAACTGCAGTATTCTGCCCACTTGTCTTGTAGTACAGCTATTTAATCTTAAATCTGTTATGATTAGAAAATAAAGAATAAATGGCTAGTTCATAGACCTGTATGGAGAAATCTGCTATTATAACTACTTCAGTAACATGACTTCTTTAAAGCATAGAAGTTGCACAGATGGGGAGGTAAAGATCTAAACCTTTATGTATTCATCTCCCAGCATGAGGAAATGTTGAATCAATTCTCAGGGTTCTGCTTACTCCTTTAACTGGAGGCTTCTAGGAAGGAAAAGTTGGTTACATGAGAACCATCTAAATAAATCTTTGTAAAGAGAAACTGGTGAGTCTTTAATGTACATGGATTAGAAAAGCCAAATAGTTCACACTCAACTGAATCTTTCCTTTTAGACAAAATTTCACTTCCTTTGCCCTCTAGGCAATTCTACTGTTTTTGTTTTGTTCTGAATTTGCGGGTTGAGGGTGCAGAATGAGATTGTGACTCCTAGCTTTCAGCTTTTTCTTTTTAAATTGCATATTGCAGCCTGTCTTTGACAGAGAACATAAATTTAAGAAAAATCTTTTGAATAACATTATCTTCTTACATGTATTTTCATTATTGTGTTGGAGAACTAAGAGCATTCATTAAGAGCTAATTATGGTTGTGGTTTTTTTAATTGCAGGAGTCAGAGTTGCCGTCAGAACTGAATAATGAAGGATACTGTGATTTTAACAGCAGGCCAAATGAGAACTCGTACTGCTATCAGCTCCTGCAAGAGCTCAACGAGCAGAGGAAGAAAGGCATTCTTTGTGATGTTAATATTGTGGTGAGTGGGAGGGTCTTCAGAGCTCACAAGAACATCCTGGTTGCAGGCAGCCGCTTCTTTAAGACTCTCTATTGCTTTACAAACAAAGAAAGCCGTAACCAAACCACTGTTACCTATTTAGATGTTGTTGCTGTTCAAGGTTTTTCTGTTATCTTGGACTTCTTATATTCTGGAAACCTCGTGCTTACGAGCCAAAATGCCATTGAAGTGATGTCAGTGGCCAGCTACCTTCAGATGACGGAGGTTGTCCAGTCCTGCCGCAACTTCATTAAAGATGCCTTAAACATAAGTATAAAATCAGAGGCTCCAGAGACCGTTGTAGTGGATTACAACAGAAGATCTGTTAGTAGGGATGGCTTGTCTCCAAGGGATCAGAAAGTTGCCAGCTTCTGGGCAACACGAAACCTTACCAATTTGGCAAGTAGCATAAAAACTGAGAACGATGGTTACTCTATTGATGAGGGCCAAATGGAAAGCTACCAAATGAACGACTGCAGTTGGGTCCAGGACAGCTCACCTGAAATGGCTGAGAATGAATCTCAAGGTGAGGGGAAAGTTTTTGTATGGAATGACATGGGTGGACAGGGACAATCAGTTCAAGAACCTGGAAAAGCAAGAAGGAAAAACCAAACTGCAAAGCGATTTATTTATAATATACCACCTAATACTGAAGAGAACTCAGAAGATTGCTCAGTGTTGCAACCATCAGTCCCATATCCAGAAGAAGATCTGTCTTTTATTAAAGAAGAAGCAGGTAAATATTGCTTAATACCTCATTTCGTTTGAAAACTAAATTATTGAATACGTTACACAACAGTGTAACTTCTATGTAGGTATGTTGTGTAGGAAACTTAGAAACTCTTAGAGTCGATTTGTGAAACAGATTGGAAGAGATGCCACAATGTCATGTAATAGACAATGTTAAGCCAAAAAGATATTCTCTCTAAAAGAATCCTGAGAGTAATTGAATTATAGGGGTTTGTTTTGTTTTGTTAAGGTTGCAGTGTTAATGCTAATGCTAGAATAAGATTAAGTATGTGTTGCAATCAGTCCTTTCTGTAGTAACAGGGACAGACCACTTCTCCTGGGGCCCTGAAATGCCTCTGCATTCTATCTACAGTGTGTAGATGCTGATTGGTATGGTGGGCAGCTGCTGATGTGGAGAAGGCAATAGGTGAATGGTAGCTAAGCAAAGGGTGTGTGGTGATGCTCTGCTGAACTTTGCTATTACAGCTGCGTGAGCACTGCAGTGAGGTGGGACAATGTGGGGTGATGCAGACTGGACCCTGTGAGCGTGTACATGTGGTGTATGAACAGGGGCAGCCAGTACAGGTTGTGTCCGTGTAATTAGGAAGTGGTGTGGTGGCATAACAGGAGCAGCTGTGAAGAAGCAGCTGTGCTGGGGACCTAACATTCATTCTGTAAATGCTTCATTGGTTTTGCTTATCTTTAGTATTCATCTCTGAACTCAGTGGGTAGGTCTACTTCAGCTTTGCAGTTCAGCTTGGGAGTGTGCACTTGTGAATTAATCTTCTCTTAACTGTGAAAACTTGCTTAGATTGCAGAGGGTTTCTTTTGGCTGACTTGAAAAAGGAAGCTGTGTTTCAGAAGCATAGCTATTGTGTGCTGACTGCTAATGGACCTTGGGTCTGAACACCAGGTTGGATCTAGCTTTAACTGAAGCACCTCTAGATGCTTATAGTGGGGATGTGGAGTCCTCAGCACTTACTCAACAAATCTGCCTGTGCTGTGTAGTAGTGCTTGCCAATTCATACTTAGTTGCTGTGGAATGAAAAAGGGCAGCAGAGGATCTGGAGCAGTAACTGAAGATGTGTATGTTAATTCCACAAACATGAAATTTCTGGTGCAATTTAGCTTGTGATTTCTGTTTCTGATTTATAGGGGGTAGATATTTAAGGTCTTTTAGTGTTGGAAATGCCACAGAGACTGTCTGGCTCATGTTGTCCCCAGCAACAGAAATAAATACTTGTTTGCATTCTGCAGATTTCGAATATGTGCTCTGGAACTTTCTTGAAGAAATAATGGAGGATGTGGGCAGTGCAGTAATGATTAAACAAGTATAGTACGTGTTCAGTTTTTTTGGACAGAAGCAGCTCCAAGTAACTCACTTTGCTAAGTAATTAAATTGCAAAACACAACCATGTAATGCCTTGATGAAAAATGCTGTGTAAAGGCTATGGGCACACTGAATTTGTGCTATGGTGTCTGTCCAAAATTGCGGAAAGTTCTGGGATTGCAGGGGAAGTGTATTGAACTGTAAAATTGTGTTGGGTAGTGATCTCCTTGGTACTTCTAGAGCACAACATATATGGTGCCATGTAAGTAATTGCGTTTTTTTGTCAATGTTGGAACTGTTCTGGAAGCCATATCTAATATTTTTATGATAAGATATTTACTTTTAAGAAGTTCTTATGTGCATGCACATTGTTTGGAACAAGAGACTGAAAGCAGGGCTTGGTATAGCTTATTTGCGCCCATAGCTTATGCTTAAGCATTCAGTGTACTTTCTACTCTGCTGCTGGCCAGCTTTTTTATTGCTCTGCAGGTAGATTCTACTCTTAAACACTCTTCTTTCAGTCACTGCCTTCAATCCTGAGAAAAGGTGCTAGAGGGGAGGAGTGGAGAGTTGGAAGAATGACAAGAATGGGTTGTAGAGTAACTTGAAGGTTATACAATAACTTTTTAGTTGTGGATTAAATTTCTTGTGAATTTTTAAAACTACCAAAAATAGTAGGTGCTGTGAGTTAAAAATACATAGGGCAGTGTCTTCTATACCAGACGCTAGACTGTGTGAAGAAAAAGAAGGAATAGTAAAATTTTACGATGAAAGCTAAGGAGCGCATTGTCCCTTTGGTGGCTAAAATGTAAAGAATAAGTTTCTACTATTAATGCTTTGTCATGTGCTGGTGGGGGTAACCAACAACAGCTATGGTTAAGAGATGCACAGTTACATGCAAAATGAGCTGCTGTGTCCTTGATTATAGTTTTGGATTTTTTAATGAGGAGAAAGAAATGCAATTAATGTGGTGGAAGGGAAGTCTATTTAAGAACACTCTGCTCATTACAGAAATTTACCCCCAAAAGCTCCTACCTTGAATTCTGTCATAAACCTAACCTGATCGCCTTGTATGACAAAGTGACTTGCCTGCTGGATGAGGGAAAGGCTGTGGATGTGGTCTTCCTGGATTTCAGTAAAGCCTTTGACACAGTTTCTCACAGCATTCTGCTTCAGAAACTGTCAGCCTCTGGCCTGTCCGCACACTCTCCTGGGTGGAAAACTGGTTGGATGGCCAGGCACAAAGTGGTGGTAGAGTTAACTCCAGCTGGAGGCCAGTTACAAGTGGTGTTCCCCAGGGCTCAGTGCTGGGTCCAGCTGTGTTCAGTGTCTTCATCAATGACCTGGATGAAGGCATTGAGGGCACCCTTAGCAAGTTTGCAGATGACACTAATATGGGTGGAAGTGTCAATCTGCTGGAGGGTAGGGAGGCTCTGCAAAGGGATCTGAACAGGCTGGAGTGCTGGGCATAGTCCAATGGCATGAGGTTTAACACGGCCAAATGCTGAGTCCTGCACTTGGGGCACAACAACCCTGTGCAGTGCTAAAGACTAGATAAAAAGCTGCCAGGAGGAGAAAGACCTGGGGTTGTTAGTTGACAGTCAACTGAACATGAGCCAGCAGTGTGCCCAGGTGGCCAAGAAGGCCAATGGCATCCTGACTTGTATCAGAAATGGCACGACCAGCAGGTCCAGGGAGGTTATTCTCCCTCTGTACTCGGCACTGGTGAGACCGCTCCTTGAATGCTGTGTTCAGTTCTGGGCCCCTCACCACAAGAAGGATGTTGAGGCTCTGGAGCAAGTCCAGAGAAGAGCAACGAATCTGGTGAAGAGTCTGGAGAACAGACCTTATGAGGAACGGCTGAGGGAACTGGGGTTGTTTAGCCTGAAGAAGAGGAGGCTGAGGGGAGACCTTATTGCTCTCCACAACTATCTGAAAGGAGGTTGTGGAGAGGAGGGAGCTGGCCTCTTCTCCCAAGTGACAGGGAACAGGACAAGGGGGAATGACCTCAAGATCCACCAGGGGAGGTTCAGGATTGACATCAGGAAAAACTTTTTCATGGAAAGGTTCATTGTGCACTGGAACAGGCTGCCCAGGGAGGTGGTTGATTCGCCTTCCCTGGAGGTGTTTCAGGCAGGGGTGGATGAGGTGCTAAGGGGCATGGTTTAGTGGTGGATAGGAATGGTTGGACTTGATGATGCAGTGGGTCCCTTCCAACCTGGTGTTTCTTTGATTCTATGAAATGGACTTCCCACTTGGCTACAGCTAGGTCAGTTCTAGACAGTCAACAATAAAAGCTTTCTAACTATCTGCTACCACTCTTTTTCTGAGTAAAACAGATTTGTTAAACTGGTCCTTGCCAAACGTGGGTCTTCCTACAGATATGTGTAAGGATATGCCAACTTCTCTTTTCTCTCTCTGCATTGCCAGGAAGTTTATATTTAACACCTTCCCTGTAAATGTAGCACTTTGAGCTTCAAAAAATTCCATGAAGCAAAGATGTATTAGAATTGCATATTCTGCCTTACTCTTAATCTACTCTTACTGAGGCTTTCAAGCATTCTCCTGCTTTACCGTATTTATTAAAATAACTGTTCCTTTACACTGAATGTTACTGCCTATCTCACTGTTTTCCTTTCTAGTTGATAATCTGCTAAACATGCCTTTACTGTTTACAGCCATGGAGCATTCTACAATTAACCATTTACCATGGTGAAAATAACAGTGCCAACCAGTCAGAATCTTAGTCAGTTTCCAGTCCATAAAAGCTCAGTGATTAATTCATCAGATTTTTAATGTTTGTTTTTATAAACTTCTATTGCTTCTTGAACTTATTTTTCATTTGGGCCTGTTTTTTGGAGCACAAGTATCCTTACCCTCAGGCTTCAGAACACTTATGCCTTTCAGAGCTGACCTCATTGATTCTTGGAGACCTGTGTGTAATATCAAAATAGCTTTATGAAGCTACTGCTGGATTTCTTCTTACCCTGGTTTTTAGGCTAAGTAAGGCTGTTATACATTGTGTTGGAGGTGAGGGAAATAATAACAAAGTCAGGATGAGAACAGCCCTATTGTGGAACACAAAGATTCTCAAATGATTCTGTAGAGCTTCATAAGGAATTTAATTCAGTTTGCTGTAGAAGCAACTACTTTCCAGAAGGACCCAAGCAGCAGCAGGGAAAAATGGAGTGCTGGTCAGTTCCTCCTCATGAGGGAACAGTGCAACACCCCTTTCAGGTGTTAAAATACTTCAGGTACTGCCAGACTTTACAGTACTTACAATAAAGAAAGGTAACTTTGAGGAAATCAAGACTGAACTGATCGGGATGTGTATATATTTCTTGTAGTGATCAATCCTACTTGACAGAGTTACAAATTAAGAAACATTACTATAAGAAAATTAGCTGCTTTTTTTTTTTCATGCCCTTCTATGGTACTATGAATCTCAGTCAGATCTTCCTCAGTCCTCCAGCTGATACCCCGACTGAAAGATTTAAATTGTTTCATGGACCTTTAACCTCTTTGCCTTATTCCCTACCTATGCCATCTGGTATTGAAGGCCCTGTTGGATTTTGTGTTCTCTTTAGATAGCTTATAACATCCAGGGGTCAACCTCTTACCTATTCGTTAAGTTTACCTTTCCTGGGGATGGTCCCAAAGACAAGTAGATTCTCATGTTCTTGAAGCACGGTCAGCCACTGACCTTGCAACTTTAGGCAGTGTTCTGCATATTACTGGTTTTTGTTGGGGCTTTGTTAACAAAAAAAAAGGAGTGGGGGGGGCAAGCAAGGTGACTGGGTTGGGAAAGAAGGTTATATGGTGTCTACAGACCTCTTATGCCTCACAGTTTTATTTTTATTTTTGTCTCAGTGCAGGCAATATGTTCACTTTTAAATTATCAGTCTGAAATACTGATTTGATTTTTCTAATTTATGAAGTAGTAATGATGATAAATATAGAAAAGCAGGGGCTTTGTATCTTTGATTTGTCAGAGGGGCATAATTCTAGCCACAAAAGTTAGCTGTGCTACTTCTTCAGTTAGCTTCTGTCCTGCATCTCAAAGATGTAGCTCAGTCAAATCTAATTAATTTTATCACATACTGGGCAGTGAAAGTGTTCTTACTCCATGTGTTTTGGATCCTTTTGGATTGTAACTGATTTTCATTGTAGTTGGAGCTTTTTCAAACTATCATGAAAATTAGAATATAACTTCCTGTATAAGATTTTTTTCCAGAAAGTATTTACCCTAGAAAGTGAAGTCTTGTTTTAATAACACCTGTGTTATCTCCTACATGCTTGTCTTCACATTCCTATCCATTTCCATACAATATTTATGAAGCTAGAAGGCAACTAAATTACTTTTAAACTCATATGTGGTACAGAAAAACTATGTTAAGTATCTTATTTAACCTGCAGGTTTTCTGTGTTGTTAAGTCTATTCAATGCAGTTACACCACTGTAACTGCCTGTGAGAGCATTCTTATGCTGGAGTGACTTTATCATGTGAGAGTTTACAGAAGTATAAATTGACCAGTTGCTGTTCAGTTACCCTGGGCTTACAAGTCTTGTGTGGTTTGGGTTTTTTTTGTTTTGTTTGAAATTTGAAGGAAGGCATAGTTCATCCTCAGTGTTGGTAGCTGAGCAGAATAGGTTTTAAGTGGCATGTAATTTGACTAAGAAGATTCCTTAAGTGTCTCTTCCAGGTTCTCTTTGCATGTTAAGTTGTTTTGTTTACTGCACAACTGTATTGTGTGTTTATTCTGGAATTCTTCCTGCAGAACTGGGTGTTTTTTTGAGGATGGAGGAGAGAGGCAGGCAACATTTCTTACTTGTGCCAGTTTCTGGCAGGTATCTGTAAATCTATCCAACCAGAAATGTGTTCATAGTATAGAAAGTTTATCTAAATGTAGAATACTATAGTGTAGCAAGCTTATAATATGTGTTTACACTAAAGCTCACTGTTACATTTGCATATGCAAGTTACATGTGCATCAGTAGATTGAGCCTTAGCAGACAATTTCACTTTAATCACTGACCTTCATTGGTCCAGCTTTGTTATAAGCTTCATCTTGTCATACTAGAACAACGGAGAGGAGAGTTAGCAACATCAGAGTTACCATTCTTCCTGGAAAAATGTCACTAGAATTGCAAAACTCTAGTCACTTCTTGTATTCCCAGGGTTTGGGGGGACTTATTCAAAGCTGGAAAAAAAAATCTTGGTTAAGCAGCAGTTGTCTTTCATGGTCAGACCATGTGTATGTAACTTGTTACACAGCTTATGCTTTTCCATCTTTTACGGATTTGCTTGCTCGTTACTCAAGTTTCTCTGCTTTCACTAGGGTGTTGGATGTTACTTTGTGAGGAGAGCATGGCACCAGTCTAGCAACTTAGTTGTTATATACTCCTATATCTTATTATGTAGAGTTTCCAAGGAAGTATCAGGATTCGTGGGGCTTTTTGATAGAACGGTTGGGTGTTTATCTTCTGCCTTGGTGTTTTCATGGACTTATGTGTTTGTCTTGTACCTTAATTTACTTCAAAGCCCGGTGTAAAGATAGAATCCCTCGGTATTCCTGCACAAAATTAGGCTTTTGGCAAATTGAATCTGGAATGATTGATACTGGGATACCACTTCAACACAAGATTATGGTAAATTATACTGCATTTTCTAAGACTGCCTGTGGTTACAGAATCTAATAGGAAGTGTTGATCTCCTTAGCATTTCTTTCAAGTGTTTTAGCATAAAAGGTTTTTCAGACCCGAACTGTCTCTACACTGCAACGACAGATGTGCTTATATCCTTATGTAAGAATAAATACAAAGACCCATATCAATTCTTGGTGTATTTGTCTCAACTACAGCAACATCAGTGGTCTTTGATCATGATGCGTGGTGGTAGTGCTGTTTTCTGTCCTTTAAGCTGACATTTAATTCTTTTAAGAAAATAAATTTACAAGCTACAATGCGTAGCTGATAAAACAAGAGCAATAGCAGTTCTCTAATGCTGATGTAGAAGACGACTAATGGCTTTACTATGTAGAGAACCCTTGCATTAGTGCTGAGATGGGAATAAACTTTATTTGTGTGTGCTTTTTTCCCCTTCCTTGTTAGCGAAAGACTGGCAGCTTTGAGAACAAATCAAATTATTTCTTTGGATTTGTTCTACAGTCACTTTTTAAAAAATGAGCAAGAAAGTAGGAGCAGAATATACTGCCGAGACATTTAATTTGGTTGCCAGAGTATCTAGAATGGTTGATGTGGTTTACTGTATTTGAAGATCTTAATCCTAAGTGCTAGTTGACTGAACTGAAACTGATACTCCAGGAGTTTCATGCAGCTTTTCAGGTGTATATCACCTTGAAAGTCCTACTTACATTGACACTTTAAATATAAGACTTATGAAAAGGGAATGTGAAATGTTTACAATAGAACATCTTTCAATACTTTGAGAGAGCTCTTCAGGTATATACTTCATGAGTTGGCTTGTTTGCAGTGTTCACTGTCTGGCCCTTGAGTGTGCAACATACTCCAGAAATGTATGGATGAAAGCATTTTTTTGACTGTGAAGTCAAAAAGAGCTGCTTTGCTGAAAATAGCTTGCTGAATCTCAATACTGTTCAACATCTTCATCAGTAATCAGGACAGTAGGATGGAAGACTCAAAGCAAGTTTGCCAATGACATCAAATTGGTGAGAGTGGTTGATATTCCAGAGTGCACAGCTGTGCTGTTATTCAGATGGACCTGAGTTGGCCAACAGGAACCCTGAGATGTTGCACAAAGACAGAGGTCAAGTCCTGCATGTGGAAGTAACGGTGGATGGGTAGTCACTCTGCAGAAGAGAACCAGGGGATCCTTATGGGCAGCACGCTGAACATAAGTTGCTGATGTGTTCTAGAGGCAATGAAGGGTAACCTCATAATGGTGGTATTAGCAAGAACATAGGTAGCGGGCTGAGGGAAGCGCTAATAATACCCCTGTACTCAGGATTGGCAAGACCACGTTTAAAATCCTGTGCCCAGTGTAGGGCAGCCCAATACAAGAAAGGTGCCAGCAAGCTGGAAGGAGTCCAGTGGAAGGGCATTAAGGTGATTAGGGGGACAAAGATTGTGTTGTTCAAGGAGAGATTGAGGAACTGAATTTATTTAGTAGGGAAAAGGCTGAGGGATCTACCTGCTGTCTTCTACTGTCTTAAGGGGATTATAGAGAAAATTAACCCAGATGCTTTTCAGGGGATGCACAGTGAAAGGGCAAGAGTCAGTAGTTGCAGCTAAGCAAATACCAGTTGTACATGAAAAAGACTGTTGACCATGAGAGCAGTTGTGTTGGGGCAGATTACTTGGAGGGTTTGTGGAATCTCTCATCCTTATAGGTATTTAAAACTTGGCAGTGTCCAAACCAATAAACAGTCCAGCTTTGAAGTTAGCCCTATGAGCAGGAAGCTGAACTTAGGTGACCTTCAGCAGTCCCTACAATTTTGTTTGTGTACCTGTGATAGTCCCTGAGAACAATAACTCTCTCACAAATAAATTATCTGGAAGAGGAAAGCTTTTACAATTTTTTTTTCACTGATGTAGTCTCTGTGGGGAGAGATCAGTGAAATAGCTTTTTAATGTGGAAGGCATCCCTTTTTCAAGGAGTTGCTTTTCAATGAATATATGATAAGTTGAAAAAGCAAGTGGGTAATATATTTAGCATCAATCGGTGGTCATCTGGGAGGGCTAGTTGGTGATAGATCTGCCTCCATAGTCAAGGAAATAAACCATTTTTTCGTGAATGAGAAACAGTAGAAATTAAGAGCAGTTGGGACTGGTACATAGAATATGAGTAAGATTGCATTGGCAAAATGTCTGGTTTGCCCATACCTTCTACTGCAACAGGTAGTTGGGAAGTGGTATGCTTTGACCCCTTTTCATAAGCAAGGTTAAAGATGTGAGTAATACTCTGGAAACTAATGCAAGTATAATGTATTTTCTTTCCCTCACTTTCCAAGTATGTCAGTCTTGGTAGTCCTGTTTTTTCTCTTCTGTTATTTAACATAAGCTAGAAATCCAGCTCTCTAAAATCTGGATTGCTATTAGTAGATTACCACTGTGCAATCCTTGAAAGCTATGGCCTAATCACCCATCTCCTTTCTTTTTTAATTGACCTGGATGAGCAGTCAGTGTCAGAAGACCTGGTGGGAAAAAAAATTATTCCTTTTTCTCTTTTGGCACTGATCTTGGTGGTGTATGTACAAAAAAAACCCCCAGATGTAAAGTCATTACAGACAGCTGTCTAATGTGAAGGTTTGAATCTTCTTCAGCACGTGCTATACATCCCTATCTGTTGCTATAATGATCTGTTTAGTGGCTTCTGTTGTTGATCTTCTCATGAATCTACTTAATTGTCCCCTACTCAGTAATACATCCTTTTCTCAAAAAATAAACGTGTTTCTGGCTACAGATAAAGAGCAAAATTTGTCAAACTAAGGATGATTTCTGCTGAGATGGGTTATCTTTCTGGTGATAATCCCTTATCTCTTGCCTTTAAAACTGTAAACCATCATGTCTGACTTATGGTTATCCTTTTTGCTGAGAACAAAACAGTAGAAAAATGCTTCAGTTAGTTGTGGAAAAGCCTACACAACCACTATTTTGAACTGTCTTTATCTACTCTCAAATTGGCATCTTTAATTTTAGTGCTGATACTTAATCAGCTATTTGGTATTCTATTTTATTATTTGAAGCTTATTTGGCATTTTCCTAAGATCAGGTTACTGATAGAAACCTGGTCTCCATGCAGGGCAGAAGAACAGGTGGATGTTGGAGGCTAATTGACATTTAAATCATTACCTTACACATCTTTTAGGAATCAACTAAACTATAAAAAGGTATCCATAGATCGGAGGAAAGTTATGGTCAGATGACCTATTCTGGAGTTACAGAGCATTATTACATCTAATTACGTTCTTTTTTTTTCTTTTTTTTTTTAATTAATAAAGCTCCTTCTCACTATGCCATACCCCAGCCTACCATTACAACTGGAGACGTAGTTGCTTTCAGTCTCCGATCAAGGTCATCTGGGTTTAAGTGGACTGGAATGGCTTGGATGACTATATCTGCAGTTTTGCAAGCGGGTTTCAGGGGACAGTAACTTGGTGGGAGAGGGAATGGGAGGTGTTACAAGCTGCAGGGGTCTATAACATCTTATACTTAGCTCAGTTACAGTCAGAAGCTTGCCTGACTGTAGGCTGTGTGTCCACTTGAGGAAGCTGGTGGGAGCTGGGCATTGCACTTCCAGTTCCCAGTCTATCACATCTTTCCTGTATGATTGAGTCATTAGACATTAATCCCTTGTTTGTTTGTTTGTTTTTAACATTTTATACATGTGCTTAATCTAGAAAGCAGATTTTTGAGACCAACGGATTATTCTGAAAATAAGCAGTAGGTTTAATTATGATCTGCTTAGTCCTGTACTTCAAAGAGGCTGACATGTTGGTAGCAACCTCTTATCACTTGTGGTATTTGTGCTGGTGTTCTTCCATGTTATAGCAGGTTGTCTGTTCCAACTGCAGGTAGAAAGATTAGTAGCTATTATCTACACTAGACTACAGCTCTTAAGTATTTGGCTGTATGCCAAATCTTATTCCTGAATTCTAGACCCGAGCAGGGATTTGAGCTCTGAACTTCCCTCAAACTTCAATACCAGCTGTGTGGATAAGTTCCTAATGAAATTCAATTTGTATTCTCTTAGATCCAGAAGAACTGTCAGATTGACAGTGTTATAAATGTGCTTGGCTTGTTATAACTCTTACTTACAGTCAGTCTTTGATATATACTTATTTTGAAGGAAGCTATGTAGTATTGCCTATGCAGAGCATATGCATTACATTTGTGAGCAGTAAAGGTTTGTTCTGTTGATTTTACAGATATTCCTCCCATAAGGGGGGAAAAGTGATTAAAATGTTTTGATCGCTGATCTCCCACTGGTCAACTAGAAGCAGGACAGTTTCTTTTAGAGGTGAACAACCTGTGATGAAAAGGTCTCATACTTCAATCATGTTACAAAAGCTGGCTGTTTATTTTTTTTCTCTGCCAGATCCTGAAGCCTGCTTTAATTTGGAGGCTTTTAGCCTTCGGGTCCAGTAATCTTTGCTCTTGCACAAAACTGCAAAGCTGCTTCCTCATTATGCTGTTCTTGTGTATTACAGAAGGAAATTTTACTGCTCACCTCAAAGGAATGTGTAGTTGGCATGTCTATAGGGTATCTGTGTTCTATTGCTTGAGCTGCTGTGAGATGCCATTGCTAAAGTCCACAGCCCTAAATGAGGGTAAGGAGTTCTGTCCTCTTTTGGTCATAAGGACAGCTATTAGTAGGGGTGTTTTTTTAAAAAAAAAGTTTTCCTCACTATTTTATTTCTTCAAGAAGAGGGAAATTTATTTGCTTCCATTCCAACTTTTTTTTTCTATTCCAAAATAGCTACTTGAAGGAGCTAAAATACTGGGATTTTGCTTTCTCCATCCACTCCGCTCAAGGTCTGCTTTTAAAAAGTTCTGATGGAATATCTAGCTTTGCAGTCATGATCCAGGTTTCCTTATTATTTGCCATTGTCTAACTGATAGGAAGCTTGTAATTCTATTCTATTTGTTAATTGATTTTGTTTTGAACTCTTGTCTTATGTTGCATGTGGAACCACTTCTGCTAACTGTAACACTGCCTGAGCAGTAAATGAAATTACTGTGCATGTCTAATGCTGTGAGGATCTGTAATCTGTACGTTTTTCCAGTTGAAGTGTAAGCTGTGAGTGTTTCAGTATGTAGCTTACCTCTAGCTGTGTTAAATGCTAGTTTACACAAAGAGGATGTCCTTTCCCAGAGGAATCCTTAGGATGAGCAGTATAGGGACAACGGAAAAAGTCTTCGGACCATTAAGATGTATAGCTTCAGGCTTGAAGGTGAAAATGTATCTGCTGGCTGTGAAACCCCTTGCAAGAGGTTTCACAACAGTGACATTGGGAATCCAGTGTGAAGACCTGAGCACTATCCAGACAAACAAAAGGAAATCTGCCAGTTTCCACTGCAGTTTGTTTATTTAACAACTATGTGCCTGTGAAGAAAGTAATGGATTTATGAGTTCATGTTTTCCAACAAAATCCTGTCTTGGGGATTGGGAGGAAGATTGATTTGTGCTCTTGCCAGAAGAGTCTTTGCCCCACAAATATGATTTTGTCAGATGCCTAGCGCAGCTTTCTTTTGTACTATTTATAGTTCTCTGTGCTGTGTAGTAGCAATTCCATATTCACTCATGCGTTTCTTACATGTTACAAAAGTAGAGTAAGCAAGATTCCGTTTCTTTTTAAGGCACTGTTCACTTCTGAATGAATTTTTTCTTTTAAAGAGAGGAAAAAGAAAGCTACAAAGACCACACAAACTTCATGAAGCACTTGTCTAAAGACCAAATGTAAATACGCAATCTAGTCTTTTAAGCTGGTGTATTCCAAGTAATTATGGTCTCTTGAATTGATGTGGTTATAGAGTAATGGAAATAATTATCCAGAATAAGATTTAGTCATAGCTGTAGGATACTTTACATAAAGGTATTTCAAGCACTTTATGTACCAACAAGATATTTTAAGGCAATAAAAAACACACACCTCCAGTTTTGTACCAGCTACACTGCCTCTGGTGAACCAAATAAAGCCACTGCACAAAGCAGTTGTAAAGAGAATCCAGTGGAAAAAAAATTAGCCTTGTCATGATGATAGCAAGGGAGTAAACACCCTAAACCATAGAAGTTGCTGTAGTATGAAAAAGGCTTTGAATTTTTCTCAGGACTGGTAGAAGAAATGGTGCTGTGAAGAGTAGCTCAAAGGTCTGATTTCATTGAAATTAGGAATGAAGTTATTTCTTCATTTCAGTATTGAAAATTATGTGAAAAAAGATTGTAATTACTGTTTTAACGTTTGAAACTTTCTTGTCACAGTTTAAAAAAAATATATATATTTAGCAAAACAACATGACTAATGAGAACCTGGGAAGCTAAAATGAGACTGTTTCTGTAATAGGTACTTCAAGTGACTTTAAGTACGGACTGCTGCCGGGTCCCTCAAGTGACTTTAAGTACGGACTGCTGCCGGGTCCCTCAAGTGACTTTAAGTATGGACTGCTGCCGGATCCTTCCAGCGACTTCAAGTATGGACTGCTACCAGAATCTTGGCCAAAAGATGCTTGGGAAAATGGCAAGTATATCTGATGGAGAGGAGGTTGTTTTTTGCCTCTGGTAGGGGTCCTTTATCTTTGTCACTACTGATACTATTTGATTAATTAGTTTAGATTTAAGTGTTTACATACTCTTCTATATCATTTGGTTTTGTGGTAATATAAATAGATGTCACTTCTTGGAGGTAGAAAAAGTAATTCAACTTTATGGAAAAGTAAAAACAGAACATGATTTATATTAGCTCTTGAACTTTGCCTAAATGTGAAGATATTGGAGGTCTTTATGATCTAGTAGCTTTTTTCCCTTGCCTTAAAAGCTAGCTACAGATAAATGAGCTTTGAAATTGAACACTTGAATGATGAACGTGTGAAGTTAAATGTAATTTTAAAAGTAGATCTTGGAACATGCTTATTGCTATTAAAAATAAAAACATTATTGCAGTAAAAGCTTTGAATTCAGTGCAGCTGTCATGATAGCACTCTTCAGTCAAATTTGTGTTTTCACCTACCTTTTCGCAACTTTTGTGCCTTTTGTGCCTAGTTAAGGCAAGCAATCATCTGCAATTATTTTTTCTGTCTGAAAACATACCAAAACCCCACCACATCTAAAATAATTATTGCTAGATCCTTAAAATATGTAGTCTTCAGTTAAAAGAGGATCTTAAGGGCTGGGTCATAGTAATCCTTGCCTCTTCTCTGTAACTTTTAGCTATCACTGGGGTGTTGTTTTTGGTTTACTTTAAATATTTTGGCTTTCACAGTGGAAGAATTTGGGTCTTCAGAAGGTAAAATTCACTAGCAGACAAGGGATTAGAGCTCAGGTGTTAGGAGATCTGCTTGTTCTGAAACCACCGAATTCCTACGTATCTTACAGCCCTGATGTCTGCCTGCTCATCGAACCCCAATGATGTGTATAAGACTGCGATTCAAAACTTTTTCTGAATTTATTTTTCTTCACATAAGCTATCAGATGACATGGGATTTTGAAGCCAAGAGGAGGCATCTTGGGTATTGGCATGCAGGCCCATGCATGTAACGCAGTTGCTTTTACTTTCTTCCTGACAGTATGAACAACTTATCTATCATCGTTTAACCTTAGTGTATTTTGGATTCTTCTAGATAGTTATGATCGTGTTCATAAATTCTCATCTGTAGTAAGTTGAGTTGGTGCTCTGTTCTCAAAATAATCCTTGTATTTCTGTGTGGCCTTCACTGCTGTCACAGCATCATGTGTTTTTTCTGTTTCGTACTGTAAGAGGCAGCTGTAGTAAACCTGTTCTGCACATATCCCGTGAGCAAGCTATGTTGTCCTTGGTCCAAGGACACGTAAAGAGCACTCTTCATCAGAAGGAATAAGTGGGATATTGCTACTTCAGAAGTTTTTTCTGCTCTATTTTTCCTACTGTTAGACCAAAATAGACTTTGGGGTAGAGAGTAGCTAAGAGCTGAACCAATAACTTCCCTTTTTAGCTATTCCGGAATTATGTGGCCTCTTGCCATCCTACTCATTTTGTCAGTAGTCATTCTTGCTTAGTTACACTTTCTTTTTTTTATTTATTTGTAGAGTCAGGTCTTGGCAGGCAGTTCCTGCACATAGTTGTAAATAGAATATTGAGAGGGAAGATTGTAACTATCTAAATACTGCATAGAGGTTTGTGGTTTTTTAATTCAGAATAAAGTGTTTTCTGGTATAGGTGACCTCTAGAAAATGGAATGCTTCCAAATTCTAGCTAACTTACTCTGATTCATTAAATAAGACTTAATTTCACAGAATCGATTTGTACTTCTCTAGTAAAAATTCCATGGTTGTAAGCAGGTATTTTTCTAGCAGCGGGATCTTACCTGCAGAACCTTCGTGGCTTCTGCAGGCAGGCACTTCCCTGATTTGGTTTATGAAAAGTCATGTGGGTGCTTTATTGTTTTGGAACCTGTTTATTTCTGGGCACTAGGCAGAATATGTTGAAAGAGGTTTTCCGTTTCATGGTCTTCTCTCCTGATCCTTATTTTCTTGTAGGTGACTCCTCTGCTTTAATCATGAACAAGTTGAAGTGTCCACACTGTAATTATGTAGCCAAATACAGAAGAACACTAAAGAGACACTTGCTCATTCATACAGGCGTGAGGTCTTTCAGTTGTGACATCTGTGGGAAGCTGTTTACTCGAAGAGAGCATGTAAAGAGACATTCCTTGGTATGTAACCACAAGTGTGTGTGTGTGCGCGCGTATATGCATGTGGGATTTTGTTTTTTCAGATGTTTTGGTAGTTGTTCTCCAATTTGCCATAATGTAAATTGCTTTATCTAATCTAAAATGGATGAATGCAACCATCTGATAACTGTACCTCCCATTTTGTTAATGGAAAATGCAGTATTAAGACAGTAGGTGGAATTCTGATAGAAGTAATTTAAAGATGATTTTGAAAGTGATATAGAGATGCAGCTTAAGTAAGTTATTCTCTAGGCAGTGAAAGGGAATTCTGGCTTAATGTTACTGCATTGGAATGGCACATCTTGTTCCATAATGCTGCATCATTATCCTCAGTGAGGACCCCTTGTTAATCAGCACTTGCACAATGTTTTGGGATAGTTCTGAAATACTTATTTCACAACTAGGCAAAGCTATAGTATCGTGTCTGCTTTAAGATTTACGAAAGAATGAACAGTATCTGAGACGCGGGAAGTAAACCTCCTTCTGTCTTGCATTCTACTGGCACCATAATCAGCAGCTGAGCTTACTCTGTCCTGTCTGTTGTGTAACTTGGGATTTGACTTGAGTACTGTTTATCTGAGGATCCAGAGGGAGCATTATCTTTCTTGAGTATCTTGCAGGTACTTTATATCTGTAAGGAAATTAAGATTTCATTATAATATTTACCCAAGGTGTGTTTTAGGAGAGTAATAAAACCAAGATGATATTGTTAGTGAGAAGGTAACAATGCTTCACCAAGCTGTGATCTTAAAAAAAACCACAAAACCTCATTTTGCGTCCTGTTTTGCAGATAGTCAAAATCTTTTAGTACATGGAATGGGGTAAATGCATTTCTCCACTTTGGTAGCTTTCCTCAGTCCTTTTAGAACTGGTAGATCGCCTTGCTGCATCATGAAGCTGTTTCATGAATCTCCGTAGTGTCCTCACAGTTAGTTTTGTTAGTGAGTAGGAAAAGTGCTTGTGACCTTCCAAGTTTTAATGCAGATACAGAAAAGCTTTTGGTGTAAATCTTCCTAACTTCCATTTCTAGCTTGTGCTATCATGAAACATACTTTCTGTTAGCCAGTAATAACATTAAAAGTGAATAATAACCTGAGTCGTATCAGGATATAATTCTGTAAAGTATTTGTAAGACCACTGTGATAATTTTAAGTATTTCTTTAACTGCTCTATGGGCAGGAAAGGCATATGTTAATAGCTTCTATGTAAATTTTTAGAACAGCGTCTTTCTTATGTTCTACTGGACTTCTCTCATCTTAGATGCACTTCTTTCCACCCTGCTCCTACTGCCTTTCTTCCTCCTCCCATACTTCCTGGTGATGGCTTAAATGCCGGAAGGGATAGGAATACCTATGATGTTAGAGTTTGAAGGACTTGTCTGTGGGTGACTGCCATGAATGGGTATGGTGATGGTCCAGGGCAGCTCTGGGGCTCGGCAGGGAGGTTAGGTCGTTATCACCTTATCCGTGGTGATACTGTGTAGCACATACCACCAGGTACTTGTGCTTCTTCCTCTGTGGCTCACCAGAGAAGAGCGCAGCAGTGGGTGGTAGTTGGTCTACTCAGAATAGTGGAGTGGGACTTCAGGTTTCTGACCTGCAGTATCTGACCAGGTCTTGTGGCTGAAGACTTTTTTTTTCCCCTCCAGGAAAAGAGTGAAATTCAGACAGGGTGAAAATGGCTATAGAATCCCACGATTCAACTGAAGTGTGCTCTCCCTGATGGATTCAGAGCACCTTCCCTCCCCAGCCCATGCATTGAACAAACAACTCCAACATTCTGCTTTGTGTGAAACAGGTCCAGAGGCTAAGGGAGAAACATGTAGTATCAGCTGTAGAGATTACATACAGCAGGACTGAAGTAACTATTTGGGTCTTGACCTTGTTTTTTATTCCCTAAGTTGGGCGGTATTGTATCTGAAATAGCAACTTTTTCAATGTGACCTCAAATGAGATGTTTAAGTACATAGTCATACTCTGCTGTGGGGGCACCAAATAGAAGAAAAGTCTTATTTTTTCAAGATGCTAACTATGATAAGTGGTTGCTGAGTTCAGTTACTTGTACAAGTAATTTACTTCCAAGTTAAAAATTAGATTTTGTTTAGTCAAGTTGGTTAACAGCGGCCTTTAATTTTACACGCAAGCTCATTCCTGTATACAGGACATAAAGTTCACTAAAGGGACCTTCAAAGATATTGAGTTTCATTGTCTTGGGAGGGAGATGGTGTGGATCTCACTCTTTGTATTCACACAGAATATAATAACTCTTGCTTATTCTTAGTGTTTCTAGGGCTTAAAATTGTGAAGGCATTTTCCAAATGCGATATGATCCTGTGTGCAACAAGTGCTTATGTAGTTCTTATTGCTTTTGAGTATTGTTCTGTGCAGTGAGTAGGCATAAAATGAACACTGTGTTTACAGAACAGGCAGCTACTTGACCCTGATTAACATCAAGCAGGTAGTTCAGTCAGGGGCAGTAGCTCATTTAGTCAAAACTGATCTCTGGTACTATTTGTCTTTATCTGAACAGTGTTGGGGTATCTTTTAGAAGACTTCAAAAAAAAAAAATTTTGTATTGGTAGTCATTAATAGTTTTCTAGTACTATATGCAAATTATATATGTATTTTCAGCTCTTAATATTCTCTTCCATAGGTGCATAAAAAGGATAAAAAATATAAATGTATGGTATGTAAGAAGATTTTCATGCTAGCAGCCAGCGTTGGAATAAGACATGGATCACGACGTTATGGAGTTTGTGTAGACTGTGCAGATAAATCTCAACCTGGAGGGCAAGAGGGAGCAGACCAGGTGCAGGACACAGACTTCCCTAGGGATGAAGAATATGAGGAAAATGAAGTGGGAGAAGGTGATGAGGAGCTTGGTGATGATGTAGAAGAACAGAATGACCAGTCTCGATGGGATGAATCTGGGGAAGTTTGTATGCCTTTGGATGACTGACGGAGCATATGACTTCAGGGTGCTGCATCTGAACACTATATGGATTGACTATTTGAATTTTTGGACTGAAGGCTTGCTAAATATGGTACAGGCTGGATGGTAGTTACATTGCTGTGAAAAATGTAGGGTCAAAGCCTTATAGCAAAAAAGGATTATTAATTTTTTTATGATATTTGCACAGGACTGTACAGCATACAACCATTTGGTTGAATTATACAGAGTCCTCACATCTACAGTCAGTTATCAAAAGAAAAATGTATTTTTTATTATTTATAGGATATAGCTACTTGGGTCCTATTCAGACATAGTAGTAACTGTACTTATGTTACGCATTCATGTGTCTATTAACATGAATGAAGAAAACTGCAACTTGGTATGGAAATAGAGAGAGCTTTCTGAAATCCACTCATACTTTGTCAGTGAACCAGTGAAGCTAATTTGAGCTAGTGGCTCTTCTTTCCACAAGCATGTCTTTGCTGTACAAACCTTACCCTTCTTGTACCGTGACGGGTGAAAGCCAATTGTTTAAATATGCATCACAGATAATGCCAGTAGCATATTAAAATTTGGTTTAAAATGTTTGGCTCTATGCGGGCAGGTGGTATAGGTGATAAGCACTGGAGAAGTTAGTAACGGTATTAATTTAGTGTCTGTTCTTCAGTTATGAATTTTCAAGAAGGTTGTTACTGAATCATCAGTTCCAAAATGATCCTTTTGAATAAATGACCAATAAAGAAGACAATAGACTGACCAGAGCATGGGTAACTCTTCTACTGGTTGGTCAAAAGAGATAGTCATGCTGAAAGTTATCCAGTGTAATAATGTTTCCCCTCTCCTCTAAGGCCCCTTCCTCTCAAACTTTTTTTACTTCCCCAATACCTCAGTCCCACAGAAAAGAAGTACAAGGAATGGAGAAAGTGTCATATTAAACAACTCTTTGGTTGATAATTTCTTATTTGTCCGGTTTTTGGCTAGTTTGTGATGTGAATTGGTTACTAGGCTATTGTGCCCATCGTTTGTCATTAAAATGAACACACTATTTTTTATTCTTTTGTACTTAATGGGTGGTTGCTAGTGTTTAATATAAACCAGTTACATTAAATTGACTTAATTTGCTGGATTTATTTTTTTAATAGAAAAACAAAGTCCAAAGCAAAATAATTCTCTTTGAATTGTCTACTTTTCAGGATGATGTGGTCCCTGCACTCTTCATTTCAAACTTTCAAGGAGGCATTGAAGCTCGAATTTTTTGTAGCCATGTGGATTTTTTTCCTAATCTTGTCAAATTCTACGAATGATTTCAGGTCTCTTTCCTAGGGAGGAGGTCATCACACACTCATCCTAAACTCCTCTGTCTAGCCTAAGGCAAGTCAATTTGGGCAGTCATTGGAACAATACATCTGATGTACTATTATGTCACAAGGAATAAATATGCAGAGCATTTACCTGACACGTAGCTAGGCCAGTGTAACAGTACTGTATTAAAAAATTGAGGGTCACATATTTTTAAGCTTTTGTTTAATTTTAAAATGAGTATATTTTTTCCTATTTTATATCAGGTAACTAAATTGTGATTAGTTGTGTGGATAACTTTGAACTATGCTTTGACGAACAGAATCTTAATGGTGCTCCATCTGATCAAAGTTGGTATGTATTTAAAGAGACAAGCTTTACTGTTGTCCTTTACATCAGTAGAACAGTAACATAATGTTAAGATATTGTTTTTGCTGATTGAAGCCAAGATAAATTTGAAACTACAGTTATATGGGAATTAAAATGCTTTTTTATATCATCCACTTGTTTCATTGGTAGTTCCACATCATTGTAAACCTGGCAGACAATTAGGGTTTTTTTGGGTGGGTGGGGAGAGTGGGTTACCTTTTTTAAATTTTTTTTTTTACACTAAAGAATACATCTAATTCTCATTGTTCTAGACTGAAATGAGTAATGTGTGATTCTGGTGGGGTCCAAAGTAGTGATTAGTTGGGCAAAGATGATATGAATGAAAAGTATCTTAAACGTTAAAGTAATGTTCTGCTTTGTGAATATGTAAGTATAGCATAAAGACTTTTTCCATACCATTTATCCCCTTTAAAAACATAGTTTACAATTGGTAGATCTGTTTATATATATAAATATATATATATATGAAATTCACCTAAATCTGCTTTATTAGAATACTGCTCACTTAATGCTTAGAAACTGGACCTGGCTCTACATTCTCAATGTATTTTCCCTTTTTTTGTTTTGTTTT
>WAAB01001750.1:32388-53298 GCA_013389865.1 Piaya cayana
CCTTTTTTAAATTTTTTTTTTTACACTAAAGAATACATCTAATTCTCATTGTTCTAGACTGAAATGAGTAATGTGTGATTCTGGTGGGGTCCAAAGTAGTGATTAGTTGGGCAAAGATGATATGAATGAAAAGTATCTTAAACGTTAAAGTAATGTTCTGCTTTGTGAATATGTAAGTATAGCATAAAGACTTTTTCCATACCATTTATCCCCTTTAAAAACATAGTTTACAATTGGTAGATCTGTTTATATATATAAATATATATATATATATGAAATTCACCTAAATCTGCTTTATTAGAATACTGCTCACTTAATGCTTAGAAACTGGACCTGGCTCTACATTCTCAATGTATTTTCCCTTTTTTTGTTTTGTTTTGTTTTTCTTTCTTCAAGGTATGAAGTTATTCTCTTGGAACTGAATCTTCTTTTACTACTTAAATCATTTATGTATATCTGGTAAATTATGACCAAATTTGTTGTTAGACTGCATACAGTAAATTGAAATATACACTTGGTACACTACAGAATTGTTGTGCTTTTGTTCTGGTTATATTTGGAAAAGCAGGCTTCATTAGAAACTACTGATATAAGTAATTTGGTTATTTTTCACTGGCCTTAATGTTCTGTTGCGTTGTGATAATCACTGTTTCCATGGGAATGGTTTAGCTGCTCGCTTGTAGAAGTTGCATGTGATTGCCCCAATAAGATTGGAGGCACAGGGACTGACTACAGTGTTGTGATTTTAGTTCTTTAGCTAACATTTAGCTAACAGTGTGAAATAGTTTACTGGTGATCCACTGTTCTTGCATTGGAGAACTAGAAGGATTTGTTTGGATGCTCTCTGCAGTCTGGATTTTAAGCTGTTTATTCAGAAGTTATTTAAAATGTATTACTTTGGAGAGCTCTAAATTAATAAAAGTAAACTTTCTAAGAATTAAAAGGGACAGTTTCTGTAATAATACAAAAAGTAGGAAGAGATTTCTTTTTGCACTAGAAATTCTTTTCCCTTTAAGAAGTGATGGAGCTGTGCTGTAGTAACATTGTCAGATTTGGCTTTTTGTTGTTCCTATTTTTTTCCCCATTATTAACAGAAGAAAGGCTAATGTACTTACATTGTCTTCCTTATGAAATCGTAGAATCACTAGGTTGGAAAAGACCTGTTAGATCGTCAAGTCCAACCATACCTATCCACTACTAAACCATGTCCCTAAGCACCTCATCTGCCTGCCTTAAAACACCTCCAGGGATGGTGACTCAACCACCTCCATGGGCAGCCTGTTCCACTGTGAAGAAATTTTTCCTAATGTCCAATCTAAACTTGCCCTGATGCAGTTTAAGTCCATTCCATCTTGTCCTATCTCCTGTCACTTAGGAGAGGAGACACCCACCCACCTCCCTACAACTTCCTTTCAGGTAGTTGTAGACAGTGATAAGGTCTCCCCCTTAACCTCCTTTTCTCCACGTTGAACAACCCAGTTCCCTCAGCTGCTCCTCATAAGATTTCTTCAGCCCCTTCACCAGCTTTGTTCCTTTTCATTGGACACGCTCCAGGACTTCAATGTCTTTCTTGTACTGAGGGGCCCAAAACTGAACACAGGATTTGAGGTCCAGCCTCAAAATAAAAAGATACTTGGTCTTTCATTTTGTCTTGTGATTAAACAGTTCGCAAACCAAATGTCTTAATTTGCCTCTCTGGGGCAATGCCACAAGAAGGAGCTTTATGAGAAGAGTAGTGTTGTAAGACCAGACAAATAGAGAGTTCTGATACTGGTATTCTCCCCTTTCTGTGGGTTCTTGTTTGCATTCTGATACCCTCAAGCAGTGGCTGTTATCTTTTAGAAACATACAGAGCCCTTTCTGGCAGGGAGCTGTGGTGCAGAGCAAAAAGTTAAATCAATAACAATTCTTTGATTAGTAATTCCTGTCAAAGTAGGTGTGAAGCAAAGAAGGCAGACAATGTAAAATGCATTGTCTTACACCAATGTTACTACAATGCAGTAGCAAGCTTTTTTTTCTTTTTTGTAATGTTGGATGCATCTTGAAAGACAAATGGTATTTTTAATTGTGTAGAAAGTGTTCATAGTTGAGTTTTCAAATGGATCTTTTTAATATAAATTGCTTTCTGAAGTGAAACCAGTTTTGAAAACCAGTACTGATACTTGATTGTCCACACAGCAACGCACCCTAGGAAGTGTGACTTGAAATTACTGGTTCCTACAGTATATGCAGCTACATTTTTAAACACATATACTTCTGCAAATGCACAGCTTTGGGGTTTTACTATATGCCTCTCTTCCTTCTGAAAAGTGTTAGTAGGTGAAGAAAAGTTTGGGACCAGGGCACTGGCATGTGGTAGGCTTCTAGTTGTAGGTCACAGCAGTAATGCTGTTAGCAGGAGATGCTTTCTTTGCCTAGCTTTAAGTTGGTAAGGCTTTTAATAGGATTTTATTTAATGAGGCCAATCTCTGTGGCTGTGCTTTCAGTTTTGTTTTGCTTGACTTTTTCTGTTCTTGCCACTTGGTAACACAAGTCTCTAAAATTGTTCTAAAATATTTCCATAGTCAGCTAAATCCATGCAGATGCAGAATTTCGGTCTACAAGAACTATATGTTATTAGTTGTTCCTTTGTACTGAGTTGTACTTAAATGGCTTTGGAAACTAATAACAGAAATGAAAGCAAGATAATCTACACCACCAGCAGCCAAAAAAACTTGTGCCAAAAAAAGTGAAAAAGGGAAAGAATGTTCAGTGCAGTGTAGTAAGAACACAAGGTTTTTGGATTGGAGTTGTTGTGGCTGCTCTGTTTTGTTACTTGAATGTTTCAGACAATTCACTGTATTTCTCTAGCACAATTTGGTGATAACCTTCTGATGAAGAAGCTATGCAGGAAGCCCAGTTTTGAGTTTCTTTGGTGTCTGCAGGCTGTGGCTCAGGCTCTGCAGAGGGAGTACCACTGACTAGTTTTCTGTAGATATTGTACCCTTCTGTTAGCATCCCTCTTAACTGTGTATCCTGTTGTTTTGGGGGGTTTTTTGATAAATGTTTGCTCCTTAGAATTGACATTTGCTTTTTATGTTTTTGAAGCACATAACCATATTTCACTGAACAGTATGGTAAAGGTGAAATATTTACATAATTGACAAAAAGAAACAAGTTGGGTTTTATATAGCAAACCTGTAATAAGTCTTTTGTAATAAAGAAAGTACAGGTTTGAGTCCAGGGGCAGGGGCATTTCTGAGCTGAGCCCTTTGAGATGTTGAAGATCCCACATACAGTTCGCTATCGGTTTTTAAAATACTTCTGTGAGGAAAAAAAAAAGGGTTCAAGCATACTAGAAGGATCCTGTGAGTTAAACTGGAAAATAAACTTGGCTTAACAAGTACTTTGTATTTAACATTATTGCAATTTGGAGCAAGTGTTTAAAATAAGCTATGCGTAATGTTTTACCTACCTGAATTGATCTAGATTAGCCACATCGAAATACAGATAAGAGTTATTTCACACTAACATATTGGTATGTAAACATAATTTCAGGACTTCTGATGTGTGCACCAGTCTTTTGAGTTACAATACTGCAAATATATTTTAAAAACAACTATTCTATCTATTTTTATCTGTGCCCTGCCTCTTCACCTTCTGCAGGCAGATGTGGAGAGATTTCTTTGGATAACTGTTAACATACAGTCATCTGCTGCAAATCAAGTAATTTCTGCATCTGATGTAAAATAGAATTTATAGAAAATAGAATTTATTTTAAGGTTGTAATTTAAAGTTCACATACGATAAGGCAGACCACTCTAATATAAGTTGTTTACAAAAACCAGCGTCCCAGACATGATGTGTATACCTAAAATTGAATTAAAAATTGAATTTCAGCACAGCATTGAACAGGTGAGGATACTTCGGACACAGTCCAGGGGTTGGATCTCCTCAGAAATGCTGTTGTACTGTGTGTGCCAAAAACCTTTGCTGTTGTTTTGTTAGCTCTCTCCAGCCTAACCAACCTGAGATGCTTGGAAATAGTGATTTCACCTGGGTTCCTCAAAAGCTTCCTGACTGAAAAATGCTGGATGTGTGTTTTGAAGTGTTCCTTTGGCTTCTTTTGCCACTCTAAATAAGTGTTATTTTTCATAGGTTATGCACATGTGCCTTCTGTCAGTTGTTAAGTGATCAGACCTGTCAGTTTTTTCAAGGGTTTGAGAACTTCAAAATTTTGCTTGTCCTGAGAAAATTTTAGGTTGTGTCCTGGATAGGTAAGTCTGGTTGTAGGTCTTGATTTGGATGGTGCTGTCTTCTGAAGACCAGAGCGTTTCTCTGGTCAGCTTTCCTTATTAGGCAGCTCTGCACAGTTTTATCTGATACAGTGATGCACGTGGGAGAATAGCTGGTCTGGAAAACCAACTTGTAGGCCACTGAACAAACGTCTAGATTACTTTTGAAATCATGACTGGTGTTTCTCAGGCCTGAATATATTTTCAGCTTGTGAATTAAGTGCTATGTAGCCACGTGATACTTTTTTGTTATGTAAACTATGTTTTGTCTAAGTATGTATAAAAAGAGCTTTAGATTCTACAGTACAGCATTAATTTTGTAGTCAGATAGGAGCAGCAGGAAAAGAAATGTTCAGCAAATGTGATCTAATTAGATAAGAATTAACATTGGGAGCACAAGCAGTTGTGGAAGTTAAACTACAAAGTTTGTAGCAGGGTCATGAAAAAAGCCAGTATTGAATGAAAATGGTCTCTAGCAGGTTTCCGATAGGTGTGAAGTCTAGCTGTGTTCATCAGAGACATGCAAAGATGCTTATCTTAGCAGCACGTTTTGAGGTGATATTGCTGTAAAACCCTTAACTCTTGAAATGCTGGCCTTTAAAGAATAGGTCTAGCATGAAAGTTGTAAGCATTCAACCCCTTTTTAGACCTTTAACTCTTACAGGATTAACTTTTCAGAGAGGCCAAACTTGTGCTGAGAAACAGACCCACTTCTTTTCAAATCAAATAAAGAAGAGTTGAGCACATAAGCGATCATATCACCTTGATGCCTTTATTTCCAAAATTCATACAGTAGAAGCACAGTGCTAGTTCTGTTCATTCAAAGATTTTTAGTGATACTGAAGGCCAAAGCTGACAAATTGATAGGAAACTGTAACTGTGTCCTGCTTCTTTTAACTCTTAAAATGTCTCTGAGCTTGGAATGTTTGCTTTTATTTGTCAGTGTTTGCTGCATTCTCCCAGGATACTGTCTCCCTAGGTTACGTCTTGTTTAAAGAAGCCTTAAGTTCTGTTTCCTGGGTATAGAGTGAAAACATTACCAGTGAAGAAGTGCAATGGAAGAAATCCTACTACCTAGGAATGCTTTTCTTGTTGTGTTTCTCGTATTGAAATGTGAGATTGAAATTTGAAATACTGTTTTAACTGAAATTTCCATAAATTCCTTTAACTATTATACTTAAAGAACACTCATTTGGTGAGTGACCTGCATGTGTTTTTCAAATGTTGTACTGTCTTTCTGCAAGTTCTCTGTATCCATTTGAAAATTCACACTATTGAGGTCATAGACACATTAATATGGTATCCTATGTGATTTGTCTTCTTCCTCAGAAATCAAGAAAATTGGAAGAACCTGGGGGAGTGGGAAGGTTCATGTTTAACTTCTGAGTAACTGGGATTTAGGAATATGCTTGTTTTTAAACCTCCCTGAGACTTGATATACCAATTTTTAAATGGTATGGCATATATACCATTACTCTAGATAAGTTTGGAAGTCACCACTGTTGCATTTAATTGTTTGGGTTTTATTTTCAAAACTACAGAAGTTGCAATCTCGGTCATCTTTACCTGTGTTCCTCCAACTTTAGAGGATCTGCACACTTTCTGGAAAGAAGATATAAATATACAATGTTCCCAAAGAAGTCACCAGTAATTGTTTCTGTTGGAAAGTATTATTCTGTGGTATATTCCTCCTGGAATGATGCTTTTGAATGTCTGGAAGATTTGGAGGGGAGCATGGCATCCTCTGTATGTGTAGGGAACACAACTCTTCATCTGGGAGAAAGGCGTATCTGTTGTTACTAGAACCAGACTTCCCTTGGAATCCTCTGAAGCATTTTAGTTTTGAAGGCTGAATAGCAGTACAAAGAGACCCCCAGTCAGTCTGAACCAGTGTGGTAACTCCAATGCTTGTACACTAAGTTAATAAAGGATGATCTTGCTATAGTGCCACATAAGTCTTAGCTGTAGTTGTCACAGTTTGCACTGCTTTAATAACATAGCTGTCGAAGTGGCAGTTGTCTGATCACAGTGTTTGACAGGGCTTCTAAAAAACCCTTGTTTTGTTCATTTGTGCTGTGGCCTGCTGGATATTCTCAGGGAGGTTTTTTCACCCATGTATTCGTCTCTCCAGTTACATCCTTGTCTCTTTTTTTTCCTTTTTGCTGCAATGCCTCTTAAAGCTCTCTTGAAGTACTGAGGAAAAGGCTATTCAAGACCCTAAGTATTGGAGTACCTGTGTAAATCTGGTGTTTAATGAGAATTATTGAAAGTTCCTCCTCCTCTTTGATACAGGTTTAGAAAAGAATCTAAAGCTAAATGTGGTTTAAAGTTACCACATCAAATGATTTAACTTCAGAGTACAGTCATTGTGTTGGATGATGACTCATTTATCATCGCAGGATAAAATCTCAAGCAACTTCTCTCTAAGAAACACTTGTACCTGTTTATCTTGCACCAAATACTTTCTGTGCAAAGGCTGGAATGCTTCAGTTGAGCTTGTTATCATTTCTCTACCTCTGTTGGCTGGCTGAAGTGATTCTCTAGATCCACCGATTGACTTCCTTGCCAGAAACAGAAAAACTCTGTAAAGGAGTTCAGCAGGGAGAAACCCAGTGGAGTTAGGGAGAACTGGGTCTGCTTAGCCTGAGCTGTTAGTTGCAAGACACACTTGATTTCTCTCAATGCAATCATAAATAAGAATTAAATAATAGAAAAGGAATTGAAATTACTTAACATAAGACTGTTATACTGTACTAGGTGGGCTTTTTTGCCTTACTTTTGCTGATATTAATGAAGGCAATTGGCTCTCCCCACACCTCCTGAAAGTACAACAGTTGGAGTAAATGTTGAATGTCTATACAGCATGGACACCAGCCAAACACCTGACTGTAAACTGCTGACAAATTTGGTGTCTCCTGAAGATTGCTAACATGCAAGAAAACTGAATAATTTGTAAGCAAATAAACAATAGCTTTCAATGTTGGATTTGATGCCACTCTTGTGAAACATTTTAGGTGGAGTATCTTAAAATGTAGTTTGTTTTTTTATTTTTAATGTAATGAGTATTTGGAGCTATGTCACACTAATGTAAACTGCTGCAAGTCCTTTGTCTTTCTGCAACTTTATATCAGGCTTTCAAAAGTGACATGTTTAATATCAGCAAGTAACCACCTGATCGCTGGACATAGAGCCTGCTAGTCAGTTCTCTAATGAAGAATTGCAGGAAACAATGGAAAATATCATAGGAGATGGAACCCTTGGTTTTGGCACAGCAGGAGGGAGGACCCCTGCTTTTAAGAATTCCTTTCACAGTAAAACTACATGGAATTAGATTTATGTACTTTGGAAGGCGGAAGGACTGAGTCAGCCCTGTAGGAATTTGAACTTTTGTGCTAGGGCGCTTGGATATTTCAAGTCTGAACTTACACCGCATCCCTTCTAACAGGCCATAAGGGCTTTCTTAGTACCTTGTAGCATTAAGTCTGCAACCTGTTGTTGGGATGTGAAGGTCAGATTTTGTTTTGAAACTAACTTAAATCTCCAACATGAATTTTTTTTAAAGCTGCTTCCATGACGTCAGTGTTTGAAAATCCACTGTTTAATACCTTGTATGTCATCAGTATTTAATGTAGTTGACGTAATGATAAAATATGCAGTGCCTTTTCACACACAACAGGGGCTTTTTCTTTCAGCTTGCACTTGTTACTTCAGTAAGCCTGAACTCAGGTTGCCTTCCTTGGTTCCTGTACAGGAGGCCAGTTCAGAATTTCTCTTTCAAATGCAACTACCCTCCACCTTTACACTGTTTTTCATGTACCAAATCAAATGTCAAACTCATGCCATGTTTAGTTTAAGTGGTAAGCATATAGTTTGAAACTTTACACCTTAGAAGCTTCTCAGTGTTTTTCAGGTGCCAAAATAAAGGCTCTTCCTCAATATTTCACTTTTTGTTGCCCAAGTAATGCCTTATTAAAGCATTTCATATTAATACCGGCTTTGCCTTGAAGCAGTGTCTGGGGCTTCTGTGCCAAAGCGTATGCCTTCAGGCACAACTGTAATTATGAATAAAACATGATATAGAACACAGTTGTATTAAAAGAAGTGGCCAGGTGAGGTGGAAGAAATCAAAAGCATTGACAGTCAGCGTTGCAATATGGAAAGCTTCTCTGAAAGCTTGGTTGTGTCCTTGTTTGCTTGCTGGCAAGAAGCAACACTTGTCTGTAGTGTGTGGTTTACTCCTTAGCCTCACCTCTAGGGGATAAAAAGCAAGTACATTGGGTGTTCTGCTTTCTCTCCAGGGAAAGTTACTCTTTTGAGCCTGCTGTTATTTAATTTACACCCTTCCTTACATAGCGGGGGGGAAGAGTAGGACAGTTGTTGAGATGTATTTATTAATGTCATGAGAGGTGGTGCATGTTCAGCATTTTAAGTGTGATACCAAGCTCTCAGTTACATTTAATAGAGATGACACATTAAGTAGGTACATGGATGAGATTTGATATTGGCAGATTTTGTCAAGTCTGTACAACTATTGCTTCCTGTCAGTTTTAGCAGAGTTGGTGACTGATGTGATTAATTCATTGGTATCCTGTATCTTCTGCTTTACCAGCTGAAAAGCAAGGGGCAGGGATTCAATTTCTGAATTTAATCCATTTTATAATGTTTGCTGGCTAAGCTGCCAGTTCTAATAAGCTACTTTACTCTTAAGCTTTATCAGTTTGCTATTACTGATGTTAAATCTAAAAGTACAAATCAGCCTTGTCAGATCTTCATGATTTAAAACAAATATTGAGGGATTTGGCACGGATACTATGCAAAGGACAAGCCTGTTTTTACTCAGGTCTGGCTTGTTTAGAAATTACTGTACTTGGGCATCTATTATAGAACAATATTTTCTGAAAGCTTGTCCATGCCCTGTTTCACATACTTGTGATCAATTTTTCTTGTCTTCCAGTAAGCTATAAAACAATTCAAACCACTTTTCTCTAGGCTCACCCATCCTCAGCTCACTGAACTTGCCTTAAAAAGGGCTTCTGTCAGGTTGCATTCCAGCTCACAGTACTTGAGATTGTAAAACACCAATTTCTTGTTAGACCTCCACAATCTTTTGCCATTTTGTTGCATAGAAATTTTTAATTGGTGGAAAGTTTGGTTTATTGATCTGCTTTCTGAGCGTTTATGTTGCTTGGTTTTTTTATTTATACATGCACATGTGTGAGAGAGAGAGTGTGTGTGTGTGTGTATATATATATATAAAACATGGATGATTTATTTTTCTGAAACATTGCATGAATCGTGCTCTTACTATATGAGACTTCCACAGTTGAATCCAGTTTTTATACCTTTTGGCAGCAGGGTAGTGCAATTCATTTATTTCACTCAGTTTTTTTAAAAAACAAAACCAAAAGAACTTCACCTTAGGGTTGGGTATTTTGCTGGTATTCTTGAATATCTTGGGCCTAGCAGTGTGTTAATATCACCCAAACCCAAAGGGATGACAAAGCAAAGGCCATTTAGTTTTCNAGCTCACTCTGGAAGCAGAACTCAATCATCCACACTTACCCTCCAGTTTTTGTTGCAGAGCACTCTGAACACTGCATAGAATGGGTTTTGGATGAAACTAAAGTTGAAGTCATATATCAGGAGCACTTTTGATACACTTCACCCATGAATGTCTTGCTGTCTGTAGGACCGAATTGGAGGTAATTCAAAGGAAAACTTCCTTGCAATGTATATAGTCTGAGCAACTGTTTACAGCTCTGGTTTTCTGGAGTCACAAAACTCGGATGTGGCCAAAATGGCCCCAAATCAAGGCTATCCTTGAGCTATGTTGCTTTTGCTTGCATCAACTGCATTGAAGAACAAAATGAGGATATAGAATTTCTTAACTTACAGAGTAATTACTTAAAAAATTTTTTTTAAAAGTTATTTGCAAACCATGGTAATTACTGGCAGGTCTTCAGCAGCAGCATCTTGCACAACCTGGGAGCTGGGGGCATTCTTGCTGATGAAGCAGTGCCTTCAGTCTTCCCATGGAATATTCTCATTTATTCCCATTTTCTTTGTCTCGCTTCGGCATCCTGCTTAATTTTTTTTTGATGAAGCTGAAACCAACAACAGTTCTTTAAAAGACCCTAAATTTTGAAGTGTTTACATTCCCTTTGGAACTGTTTTCTGGTGCAGTGGTGTCTTTAGCACTGTCCTAGAGCTTTCCAGGTGTGTTCCTATTCATGGGGTGTTGTGATGATTCTGTTGTCTTAGGGACTTTTCATATTTCCCTGAAAAACATTGGGTATAACATTGCATCCACTAATTAATGGTTTGTTGGCTGAGTGATGGAAATAATTATGTAGCCATTCCCCATTGTTGTAGGTTAACACGGGGCCAAATCATGATACTTCTTATGCCCTCCTATCACAAGTTTGATAGAAAGTGCAGCTTCAATTTTTCCTTCTGCCGGGCGAGATGTGCCCACACGGGGAGTTGTCTGGTGTGACTGCAGTGCCTGCTTGCCTGCTTTTTTTATCACAGACCTTTTTGGGGAAGGTGAATAGAAACATTTGCAAAGTAAATCAGGCACCGACCTAAAGCTGATTAAACTCAGTGGCTTTATAGGGGCCCCTACATTTGATTGAACTTACCTAGAGTCCAATTATTTTTTCTTCTTTAAATGTCCTGAGGAAAAGTCAAGTAACCATTGGCTTTTATTTACCTTCCCTTGGAAAAAGCAGTTTCTCAACCTGAGCCATTTTCCTCCCTGGTCTGAGAGTTGCTAGGTTTTGTCCTAGAAGGGATAACAAGGTACTTAGGCTACAATTGATCAAAATATCTTAGCACAAGGGGGTGCATTTATATACAGCAAAACTTGTTCAGAAACCACCTCCTGTCTACCTTCCTATCACATTATATTCTCACAATAACATCGATTGTAATCTTTCTTCAGTCTGATTAACCTTCATCACATTTGTAACTGTTACATTCTCACAGACGTTCATTAATACTTACAAAGCGTATTGAGGTGAAAAATAAAGATGACTGGTAATGTGAGAAACGAAGCTATATTTGATTTTTCTTGTGCTCAGAGCAAGGGTCAGCTTCTAAACCAGCCTTTTTGTTCTGGTGCTCACAAAAATCACTAATCAAACTCTTGATCGCTCACAGTTGGAAACTTCATCAACCCAGTTTTAGAAACATATTTTAAATGTGTGGTGACAGATTGCAGCCCTGCCAGAGCTCCCATTGGTTGTAGTGTGATAATGCAAAGGCAGTAGCAATTGCACTCACATTACACAGGGCAGAATACCTACAGCTGTAGGAAGCAAACTGATGTCTTTCGCTGGCCCAAGGAGTAAGTTTGGATGGGAGGAGAAAGGGTAAGGGGTAGAGGGACATCTTTGGGGCACAGAATTCAAAACAGTTAAAGTCTGCATTTGTTCCTACCTGCCCAGCATCAGTGGGTGTAATGGAAAGGCAGCCTCCTCCTACAGTTCTCTGTTTTTAATAGCCATTTGTGATAGGTTATAAAATGCACTGCTGAGGTGTCTGTTTGTTTCCCCAGCTGATGTGGCCCATCTGTTTGGCTTGACTGAAAGTGGCAAACAGATGCTGAATTAATTGTGGAAGTGTCCCTTTCCCACCAGGGTCACAAGTCTTTGCCCTTCAGAAAGATGCTGAGCTAAGGGTGAAATTGGATTAAACAGAACAAGCAGTGGTTTTGCTTCTCAGCAATGGACCTGCTATAAATCCAGGAGTGAAATGCATAGAATCATTAGGTTGGAGAAGACCTTTGTGATCATCAAGTCCAACTGTACCTGTCCACCACTAAATCATATTCCTGAGCACTTCATCTACCTGCCTTTTAAATGCCTCCAGGAGTGGTGACTCTATCACCTCTCTGGGCAGCCCATTCCAGTGCTTGATAACCCTTTCTGTGAAGGAATTTTTCCTAATGTCCAATCTAAACTCTCCCTGATGCAGTTTAGGCCATTCCCTCTTGTCCTGAATTTCATTCCCATGTTTGGCTGGGCAGTTGGTGAGGGTCTTGCTGCTGACAAGTTTTCAGTGCAGGGAAGAGTGGTCTGGAGTTTCTTTAGGAACCCAGAAACTGTGTCACAGCCCACGTGCCCCAGCCTGCTGCAGCAAGGCTAAGTTTAGGCATGGACCTCTGGGTGTGACAGGGGTGTCTTTTTATGCCTGCACAGAAAAGCACAAGCTATTGTCTTTTTGAACCCACAAGACTTAATCAGTGATTCCCACATTATGCGCTAAAAGGCAGCTGTCATCATAAAGCAGTGACAGCCAGAAGCAATGCGTACAAAGAGATGTTCTGCCAACAGCGACCTTTCTATTGAGCTATATATTTATCCAAAGTATCTTTAAAAAGCCAAGTCTTAATTTATATAAAAACCTGAATCTGTAAATATTACTGATCCCGTGATACTAATCATTGAATATGTGAAGATACTGGCTAATTCAAAAGAAATTTAGTGTATAAACACAGATGCTGAACTCCTGTTAAAGTGTTTATTACTACAGGTGATCTGGAGTTTTGGGTATTTCTTGGCACCCAAGAGCTTGCAAAAGCTTTAATAGGATACAAAACAAACAAACAAACAAAANTTTATATACAGCAAAACTTGTTCAGAAACCACCTCCTGTCTACCTTCCTATCACATTATATTCTCACAATAACATCGATTGTAATCTTTCTTCAGTCTGATTAACCTTCATCACATTTGTAACTGTTACATTCTCACAGACGTTCATTAATACTTACAAAGCGTATTGAGGTGAAAAATAAAGATGACTGGTAATGTGAGAAACGAAGCTATATTTGATTTTTCTTGTGCTCAGAGCAAGGGTCAGCTTCTAAACCAGCCTTTTTGTTCTGGTGCTCACAAAAATCACTAATCAAACTCTTGATCGCTCACAGTTGGAAACTTCATCAACCCAGTTTTAGAAACATATTTTAAATGTGTGGTGACAGATTGCAGCCCTGCCAGAGCTCCCATTGGTTGTAGTGTGATAATGCAAAGGCAGTAGCAATTGCACTCACATTACACAGGGCAGAATACCTACAGCTGTAGGAAGCAAACTGATGTCTTTCGCTGGCCCAAGGAGTAAGTTTGGATGGGAGGAGAAAGGGTAAGGGGTAGAGGGACATCTTTGGGGCACAGAATTCAAAACAGTTAAAGTCTGCATTTGTTCCTACCTGCCCAGCATCAGTGGGTGTAATGGAAAGGCAGCCTCCTCCTACAGTTCTCTGTTTTTAATAGCCATTTGTGATAGGTTATAAAATGCACTGCTGAGGTGTCTGTTTGTTTCCCCAGCTGATGTGGCCCATCTGTTTGGCTTGACTGAAAGTGGCAAACAGATGCTGAATTAATTGTGGAAGTGTCCCTTTCCCACCAGGGTCACAAGTCTTTGCCCTTCAGAAAGATGCTGAGCTAAGGGTGAAATTGGATTAAACAGAACAAGCAGTGGTTTTGCTTCTCAGCAATGGACCTGCTATGAATCCAGGAGTGAAATGCATAGAATCATTAGGTTGGAGAAGACCTTTGTGATCATCAAGTCCAACTGTACCTGTCCACCACTAAATCATATTCCTGAGCACTTCATCTACCTGCCTTTTAAATGCCTCCAGGAGTGGTGACTCTATCACCTCTCTGGGCAGCCCATTCCAGTGCTTGATAACCCTTTCTGTGAAGGAATTTTTCCTAATGTCCAATCTAAACTCTCCCTGATGCAGTTTAGGCCATTCCCTCTTGTCCTGAATTTCATTCCCATGTTTGGCTGGGCAGTTGGTGAGGGTCTTGCTGCTGACAAGTTTTCAGTGCAGGGAAGAGTGGTCTGGAGTTTCTTTAGGAACCCAGAAACTGTGTCACAGCCCACGTGCCCCAGCCTGCTGCAGCAAGGCTAAGTTTAGGCATGGACCTCTGGGTGTGACAGGGGTGTCTTTTTATGCCTGCACAGAAAAGCACAAGCTATCGTCTTTTTGAACCCACAAGACTTAATCAGTGATTCCCACATTATGCGCTAAAAGGCAGCTGTCATCATAAAGCAGTGACAGCCAGAAGCAATGCGTACAAAGAGATGTTCTGCCAACAGCGACCTTTCTATTGAGCTATATATTTATCCAAAGTATCTTTAAAAAGCCAAGTCTTAATTTATATAAAAACCTGAATCTGTAAATATTACTGATCCCGTGATACTAATCATTGAATATGTGAAGATACTGGCTAATTCAAAAGAAATTTAGTGTATAAACACAGATGCTGAACTCCTGTTAAAGTGTTTATTACTACAGGTGATCTGGAGTTTTGGGTATTTCTTGGCACCCAAGAGCTTGCAAAAGCTTTAATAGGATACAAAACAAACAAACAAACAAAACCCTAGTTGCAAAGATAGTTGTAGGAATCAATCAAAGGATGCAGTGAAAACCTTTGCTCTCCAAATTCTTTCCAAGTAGGATCACTGGTAGACCTCAGATTGAGCATCCCATTTCTAACTCCTAAAAATCCATGAAAATTAATTTAGGAATTGTGATAGAGAGATTATATATCTTCGTTTTTTAGAAACTGGATGCTGTGTCTTTTTTTCTTTGATATTCAGTGAATTTTTGTAGTTCTTGGTATTTTCTTTCTTTGTGAAATGTCTTGAGTGTAAATATCAACCACCTGCAGCTGTGTAGCATCTTCCATTAATAACAGCTTTCCTGTTATTTCAATTTGTGTAAAATAATCAGTCAGCTGGATAGCTGTTGCATAGTTTTTAATCTACATTCTTTAAATTGGCACAAAGAATTCTCAAATTTAATTTTTATTAATTTGCTAAATCAAATGGCACTTTGGAAAGGGAAAAGGAGAGGAAGAAACACAGCATTTCTAGTTAAATTAGAATGTGTCTAAGAACATTAGAAAGCCTTTTAAAGTCACTTCCAAGAGTGAATTTAATTGAACAACTAGTTCTTTTTCAGGGATAAATATCATACTGAAATTCCACTCTATTCCTTTTCAAGCATCTACTCAGAACCCTTTTGGTTTAGACCCTTGTCAAGAAGTGAAGTGAACCCATTAGGTTTGATTTGCAGGAATCTGCATTGACCCACACCCCAAGTGTTGAAATTGAAGTAGCAGCAAGACCTGATTCTTTGTCCTTCACCTGTTTTATAAATTACCTTGGTGAAATTACAATAAGTTTCTCTTTAGCCTACTTTTCCACCAAATGCCAATATTGATTTTAAAGCTACCTGTGTTGTAGAATCATGCTGTCGTGGTTCCCTGTTGGGTGTTGTCTCATATTCTCCCACCCCTGAGCCATTCTCGCTTTCAGGGAAGTATGGAATATACTACGTTGTTCCTATACTCATAGCGATGCCACTGCCTTTGGTTGCAGTTGAAGAGTGTGACACAAGGGAAGACCCAGATTTTCAGTCTGAGACTGGTAGGGCTTACTCTAACAGTGCCCAGCATCATTTTGAGTGACACCTACACTCTTGTCTTGTAATAGATTGTTTTCATATAGTTTCACCTCTTTGTACTTAATTATCTTACTTATATATACATTTGTATAAAGAAAAAAGATTCTCTGATAAACGAAATGCCTTTGTGACTGCACCAGGTAAGTACCGTCTGCAGGGCAGTGTTTAAGTCCATGACAGATCTGGCAGACATTTTCATATGGTTTGATTTTCTGTCCCTAAAGCCATAGCACGGCTGTCGTTCTCTCCAAGTTTTAGCTGGATGTTATTTATTTCTGGCTGCTGCTGCTGCTAAGATGGAATCGAAGAATAGAAGTTCTGTGTGTTTCTCTGAGTTGTGCTGTCAGGAAAGGCATCAAAGCTTCCTTCTGGAAAGAGGCCAGGCTTCTTAACAAACAATAAGCTTAACTACAATGAACAGAGAGAGAATGTATGCTGGCAACAGCTTTAATTAAAGTGAAAGGAACGTAATTACTGTGCCAGGAAGACTGAAATAGTCAAATTTCTTTAGAATTGTGCAACCTAACTGCTTGTCTTAATGATGATATATATATGAGATGTTTGTAACCTGTACCCTTAACACTGGTATGTTTTTCCACCCAAACAAATGTAGATGGTAGGTTTATGTCAGCACTGGACTGCATCTCACTTTGTCTGTTCACCTCANGAATCAATCAAAGGATGCAGTGAAAACCTTTGCTCTCCAAATTCTTTCCAAGTAGGATCACTGGTAGACCTCAGATTGAGCATCCCATTTCTAACTCCTAAAAATCCATGAAAATTAATTTAGGAATTGTGATAGAGAGATTATATATCTTCGTTTTTTAGAAACTGGATGCTGTGTCTTTTTTTCTTTGATATTCAGTGAATTTTTGTAGTTCTTGGTATTTTCTTTCTTTGTGAAATGTCTTGAGTGGAAATATCAACCACCTGCAGCTGTGTAGCATCTTCCATTAATAACATCCTGCCTGTTATTTCAATTTGTGTAAAATAATCAGTCAGCTGGATAGCTGTTGCATAGTTTTTAATCTACATTCTTTAAATTGGCACAAAGAATTCTCAAATTTAATTTTTATTAATTTGCTAAATCAAATGGCACTTTGGAAAGGGAAAAGGAGAGGAAGAAACACAGCATTTCTAGTTAAATTAGAATGTGTCTAAGAACATTAGAAAGCCTTTTAAAGTCACTTCCAAGAGTGAATTTAATTGAACAACTAGTTCTTTTTCAGGGATAAATATCATACTGAAATTCCACTCTATTCCTTTTCAAGCATCTACTCAGAACCCTTTTGGTTTAGACCCTTGTCAAGAAGTGAAGTGAACCCATTAGGTTTGATTTGCAGGAATCTGCATTGACCCACACCCCAAGTGTTGAAATTGAAGTAGCAGCAAGACCTGATTCTTTGTCCTTCACCTGTTTTATAAATTACCTTGGTGAAATTACAATAAGTTTCTCTTTAGCCTACTTTTCCACCAAATGCCAATATTGATTTTAAAGCTATCTGTGTTGTAGAATCGTGCTGTCGTGGTTCCCTGTTGGGTGTTGTCTCATATTCTCCCACCCCTGAGCCATTCTTGCTTTCAGGAAAGTATGGAATATACTACATTGTTCCTATACTCATAGCGATGCCACTGCCTTTGGTTGCAGTTGAAGAGTGTGACACAAGGGAAGACCCAGATTTTCAGTCTGAGACTGGTAGGGCTTACTCTAACAGTGCCCAGCATCATTTTGAGTGCCACCTACACTCTTGTCTTGTAATAGATTGTTTTCATATAGTTTCACCTCTTTGTACTTAATTATCTTACTTATATATACATTTGTATAAAGAAAAAAGATTCTCTGATAAACGAAATGCCTTTGTGACTGCACCAGGTAAGTACCGTCTGCAGGGCAGTGTTTAAGTCCATGACAGATCTGGCAGACATTTTCATATGGTTTGATTTTCAGTCCCTAAAACCATAGCACGGGTGTCGTTCTCTCCAAGTTTTAGCTGGATGTTATTTATTTCTGGCTGCTGCTGCTAAGATGGAAATGAAGAATAAAAGTTCTGTGTGTTTCTCTGAGTTGTGCTGTCAGGAAAGGCATCAAAGCTTCCTTCTGGAAAGAGGCCAGGCTTCTTAACAAACAATAAGCTTAACTACAATGAACAGAGAGAGAATGTATGCTGGCAACAGCTTTAATTAAAGTGAAAGGAACGTAATTACTGTGCCAGGAAGACTGAAATAGTCAAATTTCTTTAGAATTGTGCAACCTAACTGCTTGTCTTAATGATGATATATATATGAGATGTTTGTAACCTGTACCCTTAACACTGGTATGTTTTTCCACCCAAACAAATGTAGATGGTAGGTTTATTTCATCACTGGACTGCATCTCACTTTGTCTGTTCACCTCATCTGTTTCATGCATCTGCTTCAGAACAAGATGAACTTAACCCAGGAGGTGCTTGTGCATTTTTAGTAGTTATAAGAGAAACACCTTTCATGTGAAGGGAGCTTGGAGCTACCCAAATGTAGCAGTTTCACACAATTTTAGGTGTTTTCGGGTACCTCACTTGTTCATCAGCTGCTGGTCAGAAAGTGTGCAGGTGACTGCATGGTATCTGCCAGTTCCATATGGATATTTTGAAGACCTGAAGTATTGAATTAACCATAAGATGGAGTTTGGTTTGATGCCAAGAAACCAATGCAGCTGTCTACATCTGAGGTCCAAGTCCATTATAATCAGTGGAAAGCTGGTTTCCACACTGACTGCGTTGGAAGTTCAGCTCAGCTACAGACAAAAAAGCAATGTAGGAGACAAGCTGTTGAGAGTGTCTTAGGGTAAAAATAATTACTTTTTGACTCCAGTGAGCCTGTTTAGACAGGTAGATACCTGAATTTAGCTGTCTCAATCTGGAGCAGAAGCTCAGCTTGTGTTTGCTCAGATAGCAGTTCACATGATGCATCTGTTGCTTTCTGAAACTTCATTGAGGTAAAAAATGCAGAGGAGCTGAATGCTACGAGACAGCCCTAGTGAAGATTTTATCAGAGATTGTAGTGATAGGACAAGGGGTAATGGTCTTAAGCTTAAAGAGGGGAGATTTAGATTAGTTATTAGGAAGAAATCTTTTACTCTGAGGGTGGTGGGACACTGGAACAGCTTGCCCAGCAAAGCTGTGGATGCCCTATCATGGGAGGTGTTCAAGGCCAGATTGGATGAGGTTTTGAGCAACCTGGTGTAGTGGGAGGTGTCCCTGCCCATGGCAGGGAGGCTGAAACTGGGTGATCTTTGAGGTCACTTCCAACTCAAAACATTTTATGATGACCCAGAGCAACATTGGCTATGTGACCTTGAGAAAAGCCTGGAAATGGTACATTGCCAGCTAAGTGTTGGCATGTAGAGTTATGCTCCCTCCTGTTCTCTGTTGAAGAAAAGAGGATTTCTTAAGTGTATAGAGACACACAGAAAAGCTGTTTGACAGTTGTCTTCAGCAATTCAGAGGACTTAAGGTTATTGTTAGCTACTTGGACCAAAGAGTAAGACTTACTTATCCTTCACTCTTCCTTTCATGAAACAACATGATACAGCAACTTCCACGTGTGTATAAGTCAGTCGTGGCAAACAGCAACACAGAAAGTCAGGTAATGCTGCATCTGCCAAGGAAAACCTCAGACTGGAATCCTGTTCTTTAGATCAGAATTTCTTTAGAAGTGGCTGCTGCTTATGATTAACACTGTAACCTGCACAAAATATCAGAACATCTGTTGTGAAAGAATCTATATTATTCACCTATGATGGATTCATAGCGTATAATTATTAAAGGGAGCCAGCAGTTAAGTGAAAGCTCAGCAAAACAAGCTGGTGCTGACATACCCAGATAATGTCAGCTGGTAGCTGGCTGGCATTATGGATTGTTTTATAAGTAGGTAATTAAAGCAAGTCTGTACAAACTTTAACTTTCAGGAAACTATAAAAATACTTGTAGCTGTAAAACTATATTTAGCCATTAATTTCTTGTCAAGTATGTCATACCTGCTCATAAAATACTTAATAAACAGGCTTAGGCATGGTACAGTCTCATGCATTTTTCCTAGAAACCACAGTATGTAACAGCACAGTCCTAGAATACCAAATTGCAACTGCAAAAATATATATAATCTTTTGCTTTTCATTCTTTCTCAAGTTGAAGTCATCATTACGTCTTCCATCTTTTTAAAGGCAAGAAGGCATTTGAAGCCCACCAGAAGTTAGTGCCTTTAAAAGATCTCTAGACTGAGAACTAAAACTGCTGGTTACTTGGGATTTGGATTTCTTCCTGAGTTTTATTTCTGTCCCACTGCCAGAAGCAACTCCTAGGACTTCACAGGGAAAACAGATGTTAGTAGGTATTGAGCCCTGAACTATTACATGGTCTTTCTTTTGGGTCTTGTGAATCCAAATTCAGTCCAAGAAGTTTTGTACACAACACACAGACGTCTAATAACAGACATGGAGGAGCTGATGATGAATGATGGCAAACCAGCAGCTTCACAGTTAGAAAAAATATCAGAAAACAAGCCCACAGAACAGACTTAATTCTAGGATGTTTAGTTCAACTCTCTGTTGTACTCGGAAGTCAATGAAATTTTGTATCTGTAGCCTGAGTACGGATTTTGATATATTTTCTGTGTTTCTGAATTTCCAATTATCTGTCTGGGGTTTTTGATTTGCTAAAAAAACCTTCACATTTTTTTCAAGGACTAATGATGGAGGGTTATTTGCACACTTCTTTTTCTCTTGATGGGAACTTTTTTCATCCTACCCCATGCAGACATCTAATGCTGTTTGAGGCACCACTGGGAACTCCCAAGACAGGGTGTACAGTTTTGATGTAGCACCTGCAAGACACCCTGAACTCCTGAAGCTAGAAGCCAGGGAGGACACAGTAGGGTAGCTCAAAATGCTCCCTAGACGCTACCATCTCGCTTGCAGATGCCTTTGCTGTTCCTAGGTTTATGTATTGAAGATGAAACCCACTTTTGGCCTTCAGTAGGGCAGCTGATCCTGGGAATTAATGTGTAGTCATGAGACTTCACCTGGATTACTGCCTTCAGTTCTGCAGTTCTCAGCACAGGAAGGGTGTGGATATGTTAGAGCGAGTCCAGAGAAGGTCATGAAGATGATCAGAGGACTGG
>WAAB01001750.1:53565-70918 GCA_013389865.1 Piaya cayana
CTTAAGTAAGAAGTGGTGTGGGAGGAGAGGGTGATGTCCTGTAACTCAACAGTGGTCATGTGGGTCTTGTCAGACCTGACTATAGCTTTGTAGTTGTGTGCAAAATTATAGAAATAACCATGAGATACCAGTGATGTGTTAATGATGAGGTGCTAAGGGGCATGGTTTAGTGTTTGATAGGAATGGTTGGACTTGATGATCCAGTGGGTCTCTTCCAACCTGGTTGTTCTATGATTCTACTTTCATTTGACTGATGCTTTTGCAGAATCAGGCTCTGCAAGGTGTATATACAGCAGAAAATGTCTTTTGCATTGGGTGTTTCCTCCTAATGTTGAATAAACCCAGTGGAGGAACTTATATAAAACTAAAATGAATTTAAAACAATAGGCATGTGATAGGTGCAGAAATGGCTGAACTGGCTGATATGAAATGTTCCTCAGTTCAGAGTTGGGTTTTGTTGCTGAGCAGATCATACTTCTACAGTAATTCCCTTCACAAAAATATAATTACCCCAAATTTGAACTCAATGTATTTTAATCAATGCCTTTTTTATAGTCAAAGTACTTAGCTATCCAACACATCTTCGCTTATAATGCATTTGACACACATAATGCATTACCCCGCAATGATAAAACTGTAGAATTTCTGAAGAGGTGTTCATTACTAACCTAACCTGATCTTAGCCAGTGTTCACCTGCTAACATCATAAAAAATTGTGATATAGTAGGATAAAATAAAATGGGTAAGATACGTAGTCAAACTCAATGTTGCCAATAGCAATTGCTTTGCTTCTTACTTTATACAAGTGATTTCCCTGCACTAGGAAAAATCCTTCTGATGATTCAAATGAACCTGAATGTGCTTTGGGGGCTGGCACAATTTTACTTCCTTTGTTTTTCTCATGCTTTATTTATGACCTGACAAGTGCTTGTGAAAGAAAAGCAAGAGTATTCTCTCAGCATTTCACCATGCTTTAATGACTGGACCAAAGCTTGAAAGTTACTGGTGCACTTTTCTAAGTTTTAGCTGCAATACCACAAAAAACCGACATCATAGAACCATAGAATAGTTTGGGTCAGAAGGGACTTTCAAGATCATCCGGTTCCAACTCTTCTGCCATGGGACAGGGACACATCCCAATAGATCAGGCTGCCTGAAGTCCAGTCCAACCTGGCCTTGAACACCTCTAGGGATGGGGCAGCCACAGCTTCCCTGGGTAACCTGTGCCTGTGCCTCACCATCCTCATCCTGAAGAATTTCCTCCTGATGTCTAGCCTAGATCTGCCCTTCTCCAGTTTATACCCATTCTCCCTTGTTCTATCACTACAACCCTTTGTAAACAGTCCCTCCCCAGCTTTTTTGTAGCCCCTTCAGGTACTAGAAATATTGCTATCTGAAATTCTAGTATTTTTATCTCCCTAATCATGTTGTTATAAAGATGTATCAACTGTGACAAAAGGCTGTGCCTATCTCCAAATCCAGATGAAAGTTTTTAGTTCTCCTTTAACCCGCTAGGGTGGCATTTCTCTCCACTAACATCAGAACTGTACCTCAATAGCGAGTCCAGAGAAGAGCAACGAAGCTGGGGAAGGGGCTGGAGAAGAAGAGGAGCAGCTGAGAGAGCTGGGGGTGTTTAGCCTGGAGAAGAGGAGGCTGAGGGGAGACCTCATTGCTCTCTCCAGCTCCCTGAAAGGAGGTTGTGGAGAGGAGGGAGCTGGCCTCTTCTCCCAAGTGACAGGGGACAGGACGAGAGGGAATGGCCTCAAGCTCCACCAGGGGAGCTTCAGGCTGGACATGAGGAAAAAATATTTCCCAGAAAGGGTCATTGGGCACTGGCAGAGGCTGCCCAGGGAGGGGGCTGAGTCACCTTCCCTAAAGGGGTTTAAGGCATGGGTGGACGTGGTTTAGTTATTTGATAGGAATGGTTGGACTTGATGATCCAGTAGGTCTTTTCCAACATGGTTATTCTATGATTCTGTGAAGGGCTCAGTTTTGCTATTGCACGTGTTGACCATGTGCACAAAAAAATGCATATTTATTGAAGCTTCCTATGCAGGATTTTTTTAAAAGGGCTGGTCATATTAGTACCACCCCAAACGCCATCAGAACTTCAGTTTCAATGTTATAATTTACTTTCTAAATTAGACAATACAACAGTGAGTTTAAAAAAGGCTGCCACTTGGGTGCACCGTTATTGCCTGCTAATGATCTTGTCCTGATCTCAAAGGATGGTACGTGTTCTGCTGTTGGGCTAAAGATGTGCTTTTGAAGAAGGCTTAAGGGCTTAAACTTTATAAAAGATAATTGTCTTTTGTCAAGATGAGATGTGAATAGATTTAGAAAGCAGTGGCATTATAGGCCAAAGAAGTCACAAATCAGCCTGAATGCTTACATCTTGTCACTTCAGCTTTTACGTAGCTGAAACTGGAATTGTTGACCCACCAGTTTCTGTTCTCCAGCTGTAGAGTAGATGTGCTATAATTAATCTGTCTGTCTGTCTGTCTGTTTGCAATGTACTTGAAGTTGCAATTTTGATACTAGTAGTATGTTCTGAAAAAAAAATAACAACAAACTAACCTCAAACTCTTACACCAAGGAATTAAAAAGTGCTTTTGGAAATCCAAGTCCTTACCTGTGTCACAATGAAATAACTTTAGTAATCTTTTGAGTTTCCTCAGTCTTTAGCCACAATGTAGTTTGGCATAAGAGACCCAGTTTGGGCATAAGTAAGACCAGGCTAGCAGTCAGCAGCATCCCAGCTCTGATCGTACTCCTGACAAACTGCCCACCCTATGCTGAGGGGCTTTGATATGGCAGATGGAACCTCTGGAATCACACCAAGGTGGTGGTGGACATAGCTAAGGTCAGCAGAGAGCTGGTTTTGCCCAAGCAAGCAGAGAGAGCATCAGGCTAGAACAGACTAATGGTGGCACCACAGGCATCAATTCGTACTTCTCAATAGGTTAAGTGGATGTCAAGAACCAGGAATAGGAGCAGCTAATTTGTTCTGGTGAAAGGCGGCCAGTTAGTTTTGCAGACACGTGGGTAAAGCAACCTCTTCTACTCTACCTTCTTAAGATACTACAGAACCAGTTTGCTGCCTTACATCTCCTCCGCTGGCATGTATGCTCACATTTCATAGAATCAGAGAATAGTTCATGTTGGAAGGGATCTTAAAGATCATCCTGCTCCAATCCCCCTGTGATGGGCAGGGACGCCTCCCGGTAGATCAGGTTGCTCAAAGCCCCATCCAACCTGGCCTTGAACACCCCCAGGGATGGGGCAGCCACAGCTTCCCTGGGCAACCTGTGGCAGTGCCTCACCACCCTCATCATGAAGAAAGGAGTGATCAGTGGCATGCAGGAGGCATGTGTGTGCTACTATAACTGTGTAGCACATAACAACCTGGGTAACTGTGGTTCATATATGGTTTGTTCTTCAGTGAACGTGTATGTGTACATGTCATTTCTTCCAATATTTGCTGCTGCTGTTAATGCAAAGTGCATTGCAATGAGACTTGCTCAGTTCAACCACCAGACAGAGGTTAATAGTATTTATTCATGGATCTCATAGGAGTTTTCAGAAGGTTAGTCAGAGGATGCCTAGTTACATTCAGTGATGCTTTAGTCCTACTTGATTGTATTGCAAGGGCTTACAGGCAGGCACAGGTATCATGTTTAAGTTATAAGGTGTAACTTAACCATGCAGCCACTGTACGTGTCAGTGTCTCTGTGTGTGTGTGTGTCTGTCTGTCTGTCTGTCTGTCTGCGGCTATAAATCCTTTTAGCCTTGGAAAGAGGAGACTAAAAGGCAGGAGGCAGATCTGCAAGCATCAGCTCACTCTGTTTTCCCCTCTGAGTTATCACAAAGATCTTGATTTATTTCTAAAGAAATAAAATTACTATTCTTATTGCATCTAGTATTTAATCTGTTTACATTTGGAGACATTTAAGTTTCTTAGTGTGCTGTGGATGCTGTATTCTAGAGCACTAATAATTTCTCTTTTCTCGGTTATCACTCGTCACTCATCTGAAAAAAACCTCTACTTTCACTATTTATTCAGATGTCTTAAATATTTTCAGTACTTAAAAAGCCCCTCAGCACCACAATATACTTTTCGACTGTTAAACAGCTTAACAAACTGATATTTTTCAGGAGGGTATCTGAATCTCTCAACATGCCCACAAATATGACATACAATGTTAAAACTTGCAGCTCTTCTTTAACAAAATGACTCTACTCAAGCACTTGGGGTTAATGTGCTCTAACAGACACTCTTTAGGAAACATGTGGATAAAATAGACAAAGCCTGGGCCTGAGAAAGTAACAGAATCATAGGATCATTAAGGCTGGAAATTACCAAGTCCAGCTGTCAGCCCACCACCACCACGCCTACTAACCCACGTACCAAAGTGCCATGTCTACATGTTATTTGAACACCTCCAGGGGTGACGACTCCACCACTTCCCTGGCAGCCTCTTCCCAGGGCTTCACCACTCTTTCAGAAAAGAATTTTTTCCTAATATAGAATCTAAACCTAACCTGGTGCAGCTTGAGGCCATTTCCTCTCATCCTGTTGCTAGTCACTTGGGAGAAAAGACCAACACCCACCTCCCTACAACCTCTTCTCAGTTAACTGCAGAGAGTGAAAAGATCTCCCCTCACCCTCCCTTCCTCCAGACTAAGCAGCCTCAGTTCCCTCAGCCACTCCTCGTAAGATTTGTGTTCCGGGCCCTTCACTGCCTTCACCCCCCTTCTTTGCACACCCCTCTGTAATTCAATATCTTTCTAGTGGCGAGGAGCCCCAAACTGAACACAGTATTCAAGGTGTGTGTGCCCTCATCACTTTCCTACTGGCCACAGCATTTTTGATACAAGCCAAGATGCTGTTGGCCCTCTTGGCCACTTCAGCATGCTGCTAGCTCATGTTCAACCTGCTCTTGACCAATATCCCTGGGTCCACCAGGAAGCTTTCCAGCCATTCATCCTGGAGCCTGTAGTATTCTGTGGGGTTGTTGGGACCCAAGTGAAGGACTTGGTCTTGTTAAACCTCATGCAATGTACCTAGGCCTATCAATCCAGCCTATCTCAGATCCCTCTGCAGAACCCTCCTGCCCTCAAGCAGATCAACCCTGCAAATAGTTGATCTCATCCTCTGGATTAGTGATAAAGATGTTAACAGAGGAAAATGTCTTTGTTAACTCTTCTTTTATCTGTTTTAATCCACTCAACCCAGAAGGAACTGAAATATTTCTTGCAATAGGCACCAACTTGTGCCCGATAGCTCAGGCCTATCAAGACTGCTCCACACCCTGCAGGAAGGAGCCAATCAGCCACACTGGTTTTAGCAAACACTGCAGAATTGCACTGAGATCTAGCTACAGCCTGGCTCCTCCTGTGATGAAGTTATAGGACTCCTGAGCACCACCACTCTCTACCCACGAGCCATTTCTAACACATTCTCTGTCCTGACTGCAAAGTTGAAGATTTCGGTCGTGTGGCTGGGAGGCTCAAGAAGGCTGGCCAAATCTAGTCTAGTTTTAAGTAATTTGTATTCAATGCCCAGTATTTTACTTCTGGTTTTTGTTTCTACATGCTGACACAGACACAATTAATGTTCCTCGAGCCTGGGAATGACAGCCCTGCTTTAAATACCAAGAAGCACATGAACTTCTGTGCCTAATGCCAGGGCTCTACAGCTTAACCATGTGAAGTACAGAAGAGGACAAGTGACACCTGAAATCATATAGAATTATATCAACGCAGCAAATGGAAAACAAATACTGAGTTAGCAATGACAGTTTAATCTCCAAAGTTTCTCTTTTAATCGGTTTGTAATGGTTTAATGCTTTGGCTTCTGTGCCTGCAATAGTTTCATCTGTTTTGGGTACCTTAAGACACGTTGAGTGGAGCTGTGGGCTAAGACCTGCATGGCATGAAGCTTTCTGTAATTTTTGTCTGCTTCAGTTGTGAAAATTTGTGTGGCAAATACCATGTAAGCTTCACTGCTTTTACTTGGCTTTGAGCTCCACCTTTTCGGTCAGGCTGTCAGTGTCTGACACCCAATAAAAACTGGGCCAATGTATGTGACTGTGGGTACCACAAAATGGAATCGAGAGACACAAACCCAGCTCCATTTGGGATTATGGCAGCCCACTGTAAGCATTGAAACTGCAAAAAGCACACAGGTCATATTTAAAACAGAAAAGAAATGTAATTGGGATCAGGCTGAGGGAAAAGCTCTGCTTCCTGCAGCAGTTTTACTGAAAGTGATAGATTGCAATGTATTTTTCCCATTTGCACCTCAAGGAAATGGAGGGAATTCATTCTGCTGGGCTATTTCATCTGAGGGAGTGGAAATTCACTGTGTACCCTTCGATGAAAGATTTCACTCTCAAATTCTTTACAAAATAATGGCTCTGTAGCCAGAACTGCTAAAGCAGTAACTGCAACAGTTCCTGAATAAATGAGGCCAGGCAGTCAGGAGGGACTGGAGGTGATTATACTGCCTTGTCAAACTGGTTGGGGAGGAGGGTGCAGCAGAGCACAGGGCAACCACCAGAGACCATCCATCTCCAGGGGAAAAAGGCCACATATCATTGAGCTGTGGAGTCACACTTCAGAGATTTAATACAAGTGGGAGCTCTGAGTACTTAGGATTAGAAAACTAGCTTCATCTTCTGCAAGACTTGTTCTGCATGAGTGATGGTTTTTGGTTGGATGCTGGTAGCCTTTTTGGCTTGCTCTCATTATAAATTACTGTTCAGGAATTTTTGGCTTGGTCACAGAACAGTACGGGCTTGTTTTTTTTTTCCAAAGATCACATGATAATTTAAACCACATACTAGCTGCAATTTTCTTAATTCTGGCTAGAATGTAATATTTTGATACAATTAACATCGATGCCTACTTTCTCATCTTGCAACAAACACCACCACATACTCCCTCTGAATTCTCCCTTTTGTTTAACTAATGTACAATGGGGAGGTGCCACCTTCTGTGAGTTTTGGTGCAGCTCATTTTATAACAGAATTTCCTTCTCAATATTTGAGTCGCAGAAATCTAGGGCTTTCACTAGAACAGAACTTTTCTAAAGAAAAAAAATGATCCTTGCAGCTTACACAGTGCTTGGAAAATGTGATTCAGGTCCACCCTCAAGCTCAGAAACCAGAAAGCAAATAAAGGAACCTAACAATGTTGCCCAAAATAAATAACCACAGTGTGGGGGCACTTGACTGTGGGGGGGTTAGTGAGGGGGTGATGTTCTTCACTTTTTTAATCCTCAGGCTTGGCACTTTTGCCACAAACTAAATAAACAAATTGTTATTGGAGTTAGGAGTGGACAAGCTAACGTAAAATAGACTGAGACATAAATCCGTAGTCATAGTAATGTGTCACAGGTGAATGCTTCTCAGAGAAGTGACTCAAAATGCCAAACAAATCCTGGGAATGTGTTTATCCACCCATTTTATTTTAATACAAGAATTAGTGACAGTTCCTATGAAAAATGCATGTAGAGAAATACAAACACTGCAAACCGTTGTAAAATTACTTGTGCACTTCCTTCTGTGACTTCTCTGCCATCATAGCAACCGCACAGCCATGTGCAGCACTGAGCAGCCACAATGTCAGGCTGCTCTAAATCGCACACGATGAAAACTTCAGGCATTGCTGTTTCTTTTTGAATTCCAGTGCTTATGGGATACAATTTCTTCTTTTTCTTTGCAAACATTAGAATTGTAAACGGCAAAGAAAGTGAAAGGTGTATTTCCTGCATAATCCTAACTCCAACAATTGAGTTTATGGATTTATGGAGGAAAAAAACCAGCCATGGTGCAAGACTAAGGATAAAACAATGACAGCTGGTAACAAGTAAATGTGCCCATCTCCTAAATGCTTTCATAGTCACAGCAACTGTTAGAGCAAACTTTGCCAAAAATTGTCAGGAGATGTCATATTATTTCTTCATATTTGTTCCTTGGGTTAGTGCTGGCTTGAAACATTTCAATCTCAGGGTGGTACAGGAGGCCAAAGATGATGATCATATGAATATTGAGGGAATTGTTAAGCAGATGTCAGAATCTCTGACCCAAATTGACAAATAATTAACACTCCTGACTTTGACCAAGTAAGTAAACCTAATAGAGCGCACACACAAATATGCGCTTTGAAAATGACTGAACGGGGGCTGTTTCTGGAGTGCTTGAGGAGCATTATGGCAGTATGCTTGTTCTTACAGTTCAGCCAGCCTTAATCGTTGTCTCACATTTCTCACTCCCGAGTACAACTATCTGTTAAAAAAAAAAAGAAAAAAGACTTCTGTCTGAAGTGCTGTTAAATTTGGAAAAGGAATACTCAGCCCTTGTTTCCTGAGAAGTACTGTCTGCTCAGGCACAGGCTGATTTGATCAGAACTCAATGTACAAGTATAGATTTCCATTTTAGGTGTAAAGCGGAAACAATGGTCCTAGAGGCTTTATCGAACTTTTGCAATATGGTGGTTTGGGTACAACTCCAAGTTTGATGCCTGAACAGTCCTAACAGAGATAAATAGCTTAGACAGCAAATCTTTATTTAGATTTAATTGCAGTAGAATCTAATTAACCGTTGTATATGAAAGACTTGAGAACTTCTGATGTCTTTGAAAATCACTGATACTGCCAAAACTGCAAACTCATAAAACCCATGAGACTGATCTACATCATGAGATTTTTGCGCTGAAGTTATGCATGTGATTTCTTCCGAAGGAAAATAATAGCTGTCATTGAAACCCAACAAAAACACAGAAGTGATTTGAAGGGCCAAATCTGGGAGAAAGTGTGAAATATTGGAAGAATGAGTAATGAAGAGACTTGCCTGAGAGTAAGAGCAGACTACTTAAGTATCAGTGAGCTACTGCAAGGTTTCGTAGACGTTCATGCTATCATAAGGAAGAATCTAGGAAACATATTTTAGCTACAGACTTCTAATAGCAAAACTGTGCTCCTAGCATGGGTGGGTGCAGCCCTGCTCTGCCTGGCTGCCAAATGATGGGGAGCTCCTGCAGCACAGGGCTCCAGGTAATGTGAGGTTGCAGTTTATTTCTCACATTTCCCTGTAGGAGGACAGACACCCTTCATTTTTCTTGATCTAAGTGCAACCATGAAAAAAAAGAAGTCACAATACAACACTGCAAAGAAGGGAAGTAAGATCTAAGGTCACCTACAATAATGAGTTTACGTCTCTCTTCCCTTTGAAATCCTTGACTGCTGCTTTACTTCCATCAGGAGAAAGTTCAAGTTTAGACTTTTTTTCTTATGTTTTTGTTTATTATCTTCTCCATCCTACTCCTCCAGTGTAGATGGTTAACTTCCCATTCAGTCCTCTGGGGGATATACAGCATGGCCCAAACTATTTCAGGAATGGCTCTTTATTTTTTACTGGGAGAAACTTGCCCAGATGCAGAATGTGCAGCCCATGTGCAGACTTCATGCTGTGTCTTCAATACAGCTACTGACCACATGTAGAATGTGGAAATAAAGCCTACAGCTTCCTTATTGCAGGTAATGTGGCACCAGAACAGGATGAAGACTTGTAACTTCTCTTCTGTCCCATAAACTCTTCAGATCTGGAGAAGACGTTTCACCATGACTGCTGTACTAGCAAGAGAAATCCTGCATTAGTCCACTTACCTGCATGACTCCCCTCTGCCCTTGCAAAAGAAAGCATCTGTGAAAGTTCCACCACCTGGTTCTTGGGCATGCAGACACCCTCCAAGGAATGTCACAGCCATGCAAGGAGAAAATCTAATGCGCAGAATAAGAACATGCCATCATTCAATGCAATTCACAAAAAGTCAAACGGTTGTTTCATATCGACCTCAGCAACTTTTTGGTGAGCAGTGAGATGCTGCTGCACTCTGATTCTGCAGAAATGGAGAACTCAGAGACATCCACAGCTTAAGGAGACTGAGACTGTGAAAATCACAGTTCTAATTTTTCCCTCTTCTGCATGGAGGTCTGACATGTTTTCTATGGCTTTTGTCTGAATCTCAGGGCTTTCTTTTGGCCCAGAGCAGGTGGGAATATCAGCCCTCCAGAAACAAGGCTTGCAGGGAAATGTAATACACACACTGTATTTCAACTCAGAGCACATTTTACAGCTCACTTTGCAAACGAAGCTACTAGCTATTGTGCTATAATGTTATTACCTGAGTTATAATAGGGATTTTTAGTCTGACCTGACTCCTATCTCACCACTCTATCAGATTGCAAAGGCTGATTAACCATTAACTCAAAACATAAATCTGAAGGAATTTCCCCAGTCACTTTGACATTTTCAGTTCACTGCCATGCATAAAAACCTCATTCTACAAAATCTTGTGCTGTCGCTTTTGTGAATGAATGCAAAACACTCTTGAAGCCATGGTAAATACAGACTTCTACATGAAGGCAATTTATTCCAACTGCATCTATTGCTATCTTTATTTATCATCTATTGCTTCTTTATTTTCCTAATCAAACTACCTGTTGCTTCAGATAAATGGCTAAAACTACTACCTGTCTGGTTTAAGTGTTGGATCCAGAGAGATGGTAGTAACAAGATGATCATTCAGTCTGTACTCTCCAAACAGACAATTAAATTCAATATCTAAATGAAAGACAATTGTTCAGTTAGACAGAGAAGTAGCTCAAATAGCTTGGTAGACTGCATTCCTAGTGGAAGAAAGTCCTCTGCCTTTAAAATCTAGGCTGTTCTCACAGTTAAAAACACACCCTTAGGAAACAGCAAACAGATTCTCCCAAATACTGGGAACTGCATGGTTTCCAAAAAAGGAATTCTCCATGGAGTCTTAAACAAAGGAAATCATCCTCTTTTCCTACTGTAAGTCAAATGAATCATTTTTTCCCTAGAAGAAGCTTAAGTATACTTTCCTAGATGAACATAGTCACTTCAGTATTTGGAAGCTCCTATGCTTTCCATTTTGTTTTTGCCAAAGTATAGAGAAATGATGTCTCAAGTTCCAGCAGGGAGACAGGTTTCTCTAGCTTCTTTATATTCTCTGCCCCAATTGATTTGGGAGCCTGTCTGTCTGCAGAGACAAAGTGAAAAGTGTTTGGTTTTTGAATACAAACTATCTTTCTGAAATCTGTAGAGAATATATTCACATGACACATACTTGTTACTGCTCCAAGAACAAAGGGACCAAACTCAGATATGTATAGAATGATAGAATCACAGAATCATAGAATAGTTTGGGCTGGAAGGGACCTTTAAGACCATACAGTTCCAACACCCCTGCCATGGACAGGGACACTGTTCCAGTGCCTCACTGTTCTCATAGTGAAGAAATTCCTCCTTATGCCTAGTCTAAATCTGCCCCTCTTCAGTTTATACCCACCGACCCTAGTCTTATCACTACAAGCCTTTGTGAACAGTCCCTCCCCAGCTTTCCTGTAGCACCTTCAGGTACTGGAAGGTCACTATAAGATTTCCTCGGAGCCTTCTCTTCTCCAGGCTGAACAACCCCAACTCTCTCAGAGTGTCTTTGTATGGAAGGTGCTCCAGCCCTCTGATCATCTTTGTAGCCCTCCTCTGGACACATTCCAACAGCCCATATCCTTCTTATGTTGAGGATTCTGGAAGTGGACACAATACTCCAGATGAAGTCTCACAAGAGAGGAACAGAGGGGGGATCATTTAGGAAAGGACAAAAAAATAAAGCCTTTAACAATGGTCTAATCTGCTTTTGCTCCACTGGCCTTTTGCTGAATAACAGGCTTTAGGAATCTCTTACAATTATAGTCAAAGATTTAATTCTATTGACTGTAAAACAGCCTTTGGGTCCCTAGCTGATGCATCCAGTTCCAGTAAAGCCACCACTACATCTATGTTACTTGCAACACCAGCTTGTGAGCTCCTGGACAGAACTGGCAATGCCATTTGTGTGCAAATCTACAGTTCCTGTCTGGGATTCTGGTTTTTCTCCCATAGTTGTGCTTTGCATCAATTTCTACTTGCATTTTTCTAAGATTTCTTTTAGCCCACAAGAAGACCTCTCAATTACTGTTGCAAGATCTCCCAATAAAACCAGGACCTAATTGCTGGTGATTTTTTTTTGTCCCTCTGAGATGTTAGTGAGCAACCAGATTCAGTTTTCCAGAATCTCAGTCCAGCAGCCTATACCTACTTCCCCAATACCTTGTGGGCAGCAGTGGCTGCAAGTTACTCCAGACATCTTGGTCCCTGGGAGGTGCCAGAAGGCCTCCTAGTGATGTTCCCCTAGACCTGGCGTCAAGAACAAATACAGTGTTACAACAGGTACAGTGTTAGACTCTATAACAAGGGCAACAGAGCTGGAATTTCCATGCATATCACCTGACACTCACTTTCCATCTCTAAGCTGAGGGCCAGGTCTCAATTCTGAATAATGTTTTTCTGCTCCAGCAGAGATTGGAGTTCCTCAGAGTTTTTATTGGTAAAAACAGCACAATCAATACACACCGTGAAAGGAATACTGGAAGGAGTGAAGAGTTTGGTTTGGCTTTTAGGAAATAGTGCCCTCATTAGACAAAGTTTCCTCTTCTTAGGGAGAGGGGAAAGGTGGGGAGGACTAAGAGAGGAGATTCACACACCTCCCTTTTCATTTCTGTATGACACAATAGAGGGAGTTCTGTTCTGCATCTGACCTTAAATTGAGTGCTGGACAAACCTCACCCCAACCACTGCTGCTCAGTTACATTTTCTCTATCACTCTCTCTCTTAGCTGTTCTCATCCATGAGAAGGCTCTCTCGCCAGGCATGTTTTTGCCTCCTCCTCCCACCCACCCACCAGAGTTTCCCTGGCAGCTGTGTCTTAGACTTGCTCCAGCCCTTAGGATGCCTCCACCTACCACTTCCTGCCATGAAAAACCTTTAAATTTATACCACATCTGCTAACTTGGACAACGAGACACAAAATGCTGAGCTGCATCACCTCTCAAAGGCATGGATGGGGGAAGGGATGCAAATGTGATTTAACATACCTTGGCAGCTCTTTTTCTGGATGGATGCTGGGGGACCAGCACACAGCAGGAGCTGAACGCGTTACAGTAGCCCTTGAATTCCTTTAGTTCGTTGTGGGAGCCCCTACAGGACCTAAGAGTCATTGTAAACTCCCTGTACACCAACTACTGTGTGGGAGTACTTATGATTGTCCTACACAGCTCTGAAGATTTAACAATTGTGAACCTCCTTCATCTGGAATAATCCAGCCTTCGTGAGATCTTTGGAAACTGTCAGGGACCTTATGCCATTCCTTTGTGCATAATGTGAGCACAAATACACAGCTCTTGTCTACTCAGATATGGAAGGGTGCAAAGGCTTTTAAGGCAGAAAGAATTTGAAAAGAGGCAGGAAGATCAGAGCTGTACGGCTGTCTAAGGATAGGAAAGTAGCTGCTCAGTTCCTTGGGATAATGTTTCACAGGAAGCCCAGCAAGACAGAGGAGACTGCTTCAGCCTCCCTCTTCCAGACTCTTTTTAGTAGAAAAGGGAGGGAATTAGTTCAACGCACCATTGTTTAGGATGTGACTTGTTCTGTTTGTTCCATTCCTAGTCATTAAAAAATGGAAATACCAAAAATGAAATCAGTTTTCCAGAACCTCCCTCCATCAGCAGCTGAAAAGAAAAAAATATTTGCACATTTTATTTCAAGCTGGTATGTCATTTAGTGTTTCAAAACTGTAATGTTTGGGCTGTAAATGCTTAAGAGAACTTGAAAGAAAATGGTTTTCACTGGATCTTAAATCACAGAAACATTTTTATTACCACAAATTTCTCATACTGTACAAAAATGAGCTTTGATGCTCCTAAGTTCAGCTTCTCTTTATTTACCTCATAACATTATAGCAGGGAAGGGTTCATAAATATTGAGTATGATACCTCTAATAACGTCAAAACAATGAATGTCAAGATTCCTAAAGAGCAAAACTGTAGTTTTATGACAGTAGACAGCAGGGTCAGAAGAGAGACAGAGAAACAAAGAGAGAAGGCGTTTTATTAAAAGCTGAACATTATACAAAAGCAAATATATGACTATTTCTAATAAGGTAACTCTCAGAAAATATGTGCTATGAATCCTTTTGAACCTCTCAAGACTCCTGTGTGGAATGCAATATGTGCCAGAGGCCCAAAACAAAGTACACACACATATATTTCAAGGAATTAATTTAAAGCACTATAGGATTCCTGCATGTAGTATAAATTATTCTGACTGCAATTTCAAGGCTCTTTACTCCTGAGATGAATAAAAGCAAGTTTCCTATATTCCCAGAATATAGGAATACATCTGTGAAATGAGTGATGTCCATCAAAATAAAGGACGTGTGAGAACTCTCAGATTCTGCTCAACTGCACAATAAATTAGGCCTTTCCCTCTTTACTTTTACTGGCTTTCTTATATTAGGAAAACCTCAGTGCTGACCGAAAGCTAGATTTTAGGGATTTTTTTCCCCACAAGAGACCAATAATTATAACACTTCCTATCCAACCCACATTTCTATCCCTTGTTTCCTGGAGACTGTTGGAGTCCTTGCCACGCCAGCCTAATTGTCACGATAACAAAACTATGCCCTGTTTAGTTTCTAAAAGACAAAACCGGATCCAAAGCCAGGAAAGGGTTCATGGCTGTGAATCACTTAGGGAGACTTCCTTCAGCCCAGAGTCAGTTAAGTAAGACCCTGAGCCTCAAAGCTTTATATGTCTAACTTGTATTTAAAGGTACCTAATTACCTTTAAGAATGTGAGCCTAAGTCCCTTGGGGTTAACTGGTGGCTCTCTCTTTAGCATTGTGGCTCTCTCCTTAGCATTTCCTACATTTTTTTCAGGGAGGTCCCTGCTCAGTTTGCTGATGCAGGTGGGAACACGTCTCTTATTTCAAGCCTGTCGATGCTATTAGCGATGAGAGTAGTTAAAACCTAAGCTACTTCAAAGGAACTGCTGGCACCTTTCAGATCCCATTACGAATTTAGCTTTTCATTCCCACTGACTTGACTTGCACACACTTGAAACACACTTTCTGTGCCTTCTTATGCTTTCCACCTTCTCTATCCTTAAATACAACAACTTCTTCCACGAGCCCTACATAATATGCTGCCTTCCTCTAAGAAGCAGCAGGCTTTTTCTTTCCTCTCCTGCTTTGCAACATCCTTGCTTTGGAATCTATCCAGTAAGCTCCTTAAGAACATGGAGTCACAAGTACTTAGCACAGAGAGCATTACATAAATAATAATAATAATATAATTAATAGCCCATAAATGGAACCTTAAGGGTCTTCTAATCATCACACGTGCTTGGAAAGCAACTTACTGAATCTATTTAATTTGGGTGAAGGTTCTTAGCAGCAACATAAGAAGCAAAATATCAAACAAGTATGTACAATTACAAAGCCAAGTGGGCTCCAGCACAAGGCAGTATGTGTATATAGTTTGGCTGTGGCAAAGCATTGCCCATCCCCAGATTCCTGAAGTTGTTTTTAAAACAAAGTTTGCAGGGAACATGTAGGATGCATTCCTCTTCTGCACCACGTAACTTGAAAATGGGTGCCAGGTTGGAGGAGCGAAACATTCTGGAAGCAATGGATTTCTTTAAGTTTCCTGAAATAAGAAATGACATAACATAGGCAGTTACGCACATGCTAGCAATATACTGTCAGTGCCTACGTGTAAAGATTTTTTTTTTAAGTCAACTATAATTTCAAGAACCCTGGCGTTTCTAAGAACATTTGTTCTCCATTTTTACAGAATATTTCAGTACCAAAATGGCAAGCAAAATAAACAGAGTTACCAGTGTTGCTGGAACTTTTGGTCTTAATTGTGAGTGAAACGTTGCTTGTATCTAGAAGATAGAGGTAGCTTTGAATAATGATTTTTACTTCAGATATTTTGACTGCAAAGTCATCCCAGCAGCAGGGCCCTCAAAGAGATTCTGATCACAGAGTTTTCCCTAAAATAAACCTATTTTACTAAAAACTGCAGTGGTTTAGAGGGGAGCATTGGTCTACACTTGGAAAAGGGCTGTCCTGGAAACCAGCATTCCCAAAAGTGCCTGAGACCCTGACATGGAACACATGGTGTTGGCTGACACTTTCCAGTTCTGGTGCCTGACTCTGCAGTGGGTCCTGAGAAGCTACAGGTGTGTTCTCCACAGGAACATGGAAATTTCCTAGCTAAAACCAGCCTCCCCTTGGAAAACAGCAAGCTGTCATTGCTTGCCTACCTGAGAAAACTGCTGGCTTGGACACAGACCCACGACACACCCATCTCATGGGCTTTCCCAGAGCTCCTGCATGGGAAATGATCCCCCCTCAATTCCTCTCTTGTGAGACCTCATTTGGAGGGGTCTCTCCAGTTCCAGAATCCTCAGCATAAGAAGGATATGGGCTGTTGGAATGTGTCCAGAGGAGGACTACAAAGATGATCAGAGGGCTGGAGCACCTTCCATACAAAGACAAGAGAATTGGGGTTGTTCAGCCTGGAGAAGGCTCCAAGGAGATCTTATAGTAACCTTCCAGTACTTGAAGGGGCTACAGGAAAGCTGGGAAGGGACTGTTTACAAAGGCACAGAGGCTACTGTTTAAAGCAGGAAAATACCCACTCACATACGGCTTCTGGTGGTGGCTTCTGCTTGTGGAAGGTCAGCCCCTCTAGAGACAAGGGGCTTCTCAGGCTGCCTCTATACAGCATTGCCTTAGCGTGGTGAAAAACGTATCTCTGGCAATTAAATTAAACTGATTTCAGCTTTTCTGTGAGATCTTTTCATTTCAACCAAGTTTATTAAACAGTTTTAGACTTATTTAAATTAGATTAGGGTAATTTTTTAAGACCTGTATCAATTAAACTAACACAGATTTGTATATAAGAAAATGCAATGCCTAGAATTTTGCCTCCTGCTTATTCATTTTCCATTTTAAACCGTGCTCTTCATTAAAGTATTGAATTTACCAAATAGTAAATAATTTCAGAAGCTATATTTTCAGCATTTCCAGTACCTGAAGGGGCTACAAGAAAGCTGGGATGGGGCTGTTCACAAAGACTTGTAGTGATAGGACAAGGGGGAACGGGTATAAACTGGAGAGGGGCAGATTTAGGCTAGACGTAACGAGAAAATTCTTCAGGATGAGGATGGTGAGACACAGGCACAGATTTCCCAGGGAATTTGTGGCTGCCCCATCCCTGGAGATGTTCAAGGCCAGGTTAGACAGGGCTTTGAACAGCCTGATCCAGTGGGAGATGTCCTTTCCCAGGGCAGGGGGGTTGGAACTGGATGATCTTTAAGATCCCTTCCAACCCAAACCATTCCATGATTAGACGATTGTGCATTGCCTCTCCTCTTCCC
>WAAB01001750.1:70992-152414 GCA_013389865.1 Piaya cayana
GAAAGGGGAGGGGGAATAGCCCTGGAGGGGGGGGCGAAGGGGAGGCAGCACCGGGGGGTGGCGGGAGGGAAAGCGGGAAGGATGGAAGGGAAGCGGGAAGAAGGAGGGAAGAAAAGCGGGAGGGGAGCGGGAAGGCGGGCAGGGGAGCGGGAAGGCAGGCGGGCAGCGCTGCCCCGGGCGCCGGCGGCGGTAGAGCCGGGGGGAAAGCAGCGCCCCTGAGCGGGGCTGGCAGCCAAAGCGCCGGCAAATAAGCTTTCCAAGACTCGTTCTGGAGTTTTAGAAAGCAAGAATCCTTTATCGGGCCTGGGCAACGTGCGGGAGGGATCCCCATCAATCATGCAACGAGGCAAAAGCCATTTCAGAACGGGCATCCCATGAGATCAGGCTGCCCAAGGCCCCATCCAACCTGGCCTTGAGCACCTCTAGGGATGGGGGCATCCGCAACTTCACTGGGTAACCTGTGACAGTGTCTCACCACACTAATCGTGAAGAAATTCGTCCTTATGTCTAGTCTAAATCTGCCACCCTCCTGTTTATACCCACTGCCCCTAGTCCTGTCACTACAAGCCTTTGTGAACAGCCCCTCCCCAGCTTTCTTGTAGCCCCTTCAGGTACTGGAAGGTCACTATGAGATCATGCAGTAACGTACATCAGTTCAGATGGTGGGATGAGTGTCTTCTCTTTGCTTTTAATACAACCTGCAAAATTGTGCTGCATGACTTGTTCTTAAACTATCATCCTTCTGCATATATTCATCATATCGCAGGTTTCAATGACATGTTTGTGTTTTTCTTTTCCACAGGATGCCTCTCTTCCTCAGTGTGTGAGGTGGATGGTGCTCTGGGGATGAGCCGTAGCTGAGCACTGATGGGGGATGTTATCTGATTGGCTTCTGTTTCAGTTTTGCAGAAACCGGATCATGTATAGTGAGTAAAATAAGAGAGGTCCAAGAGAGACAAGATGGTCTCAGGAGCAAGGTAAACACCACTGAACAGAACTACAGTCTTTGCCTGTGTGACAGAGCTGCTGCACAACCCTGCACAGCAACTTAAACTCCAGAACACTGGCCACAGCAGGTACGTGGTCCATTGCGCTGTCACAGCTGCAGCTCAGAGTAAAGAAAGTGCAAGAAAATGCTAAATACTCTGGAAAGGTAAGCAAAACAAAAATTGTAGATGTCTCAGACTTAGAATCCCGAGAACTGTGTCCCTTGCCCATATTCTTCACCAGCCTTAAGGTTTATTTAAATGAGCATTGCCTGTAGTATCAAAGCTAGATCCTGTTTCCTCACATCACATCTGCCCATATGCTGTTCCCTGCCTTTGTGTGGCAGCTAACAGCTGTCCAAATGCACTAATGTGAAACTGTTTGTGGGCCTGCAGTGTGGATGACTTACAGGCCAATCTCAAAAATCGTTGGATCAGGGCTACAATGAAGTCAGCGAACTGTGCTGCCAGAGTGGGACTGGGGAGCTGATGGGAGACAAGGACTGACAGAGGGGAACATCTTCAACTGCTTTTGCCATGAGAGGGAACTTTCATATAACTACATCCAGAATACCTCATTGCTAGCGTAGTAATGATGGCATGAAAACTTGCCCCTTATTTCCAAAAGGTGTGTAACAACATATACATTTATGTTAGTGAGCTACTCTGCCATCTGAGCCCCTGAGCAATATCGATGAATAATTCTCTGAGCAGAGCCGAGTCAGGGCAACATCCAGCTCATAAGGACACATAAATACAGGCAGAATAGAGGAGACATCAAATTATTGACCAGGCACTCAAAAACTGGTGATTGGCTGTTCTGCTTACCAAATGATGCCAGAATCCCAAAGGAAAAATCCTCACCCTAGGACATCACATATAATTAAAGACTGCATCCTCGCACAGTTATGCAAGGGGCTAAGCACAGGGCACAGCTCTTAACCCAGCACTTGCCTAAAATACTAATTTCCTTGAGATACTCTCTTTATCCTAAAATACCTCTCTTCCCATTTGGATCTAGTCAGGATGGTTGTGTCTCCATTTCAACCTGCCTGTGACACCAGGGAGGATGCTGCAGACCAAGAGCAGTGTCCCAGTGCCTGAGGAGCTGACTGGGGCCATGAGAGTTGTGCCTGCTGCTGTGACATCCCAGCCCAGCGTAGCCCTTCTCTGTCTCGGAGCCCTACAGGGGCTGCTGCATTCTCCTCACTGAAAGCAGCCTGTGAGCCAAGAGCTGGGCAGCCTTGGCCAGCTGTGCAGGTGGAGGGAGGCAGCCTGCATTCTCCAGGGAAGGACAGGCTCCAGGATACATTATTGATTTGCCAGTGGAGACTCTTGCTGGAGGGTAGAGTGAGAACAGGGTAGCTGGGTCCTGCCAGAGGCTGGCTTTGCCCCACCAGAGATCAATACTCTCCAGCAGACTGAGGAGCAGGCGCTGGTGAAGCCAGAAGTTAGAAGGGCAGAATTTTCCTTTGTTCTGTTTGTCTTACAGAAAAAAAAGATGTGGAAGTAGTTTAAGGATTCTGGGTTTAGAGAAGGGCACAAGCTCTTTATTTACAGAGTAGCACAGCCCATCTAGCAGTGACGGTTTTTTAAGACTTTTTTTAAGGTTGTCTGTAGCTGGTAAGGGTGGAGAATCTAGGAGTTTAGTGCATGTTTGTTAGGTTACTCTTGGTTTGAAAGAAGGGCAACTTCACGGACAGCTGGCATAGTTCCCAGGCCAGTATTTTGCGGTTTTACAATCACACTTTCAAAAATGTTTTCTCCTTCCTGTTGCTGTGTGGAAGATCCACCAAAATAGCCATGAAGATTGCCAGCACACCAGCCAAAATTTAAAAAAGTATTGCTAATAGCATCTATTTTGCAGTTTGTGTGACTTACAACACCAGGAGACAAATAAGTTTGAAAAGCATGTGTGCTTTCTGTTGATTTTAATTTGACGGTGACTCTTTAAGAACACAACATTGCCTCCAGAGTTTATTTTATTGTTCCCAGTAAATAAGAGTTAGGCTGCCAGGCGTGGTTACTTTGCTTTTTTTTTGTTGTTCCTAAAATCATGGTCTAAAAACTCCTAAAATGCATATTGTGCTGTTGTATGTTTTTGGAAGTATGTGTTCGTTGCCTTCCCACAGCACTCCATACTCTGCTTTACAGTTGCACATTTGCCTGCAAGTCAGTATTTGAAGAAATAGCTTTCGTAACTTTATTCTCTTTAATACAAAAATACAAAAAGCACTTCCCTTTTGGGGGGAATAACTGTGCTAACAAAGATAATGAACTAAACAGGGCAGAAGTGGTCACTGATATGTGACTCTTCATGCTGACAGCACGCCTCTCGGGATGGCTTTGTTCCATGCAGCTGGTATGCCCAGGCACAAACCAGAAACCTTTCCCAGTAGGCAGCATAAGGACTTGTTTTAAGAGAGAAGGAGAATGCTGTCACGCACACACAAGCTGGGCAGTGCCACTGTCCTCAGGGGACAGACACTGAACCTCTGTGGGCTGCTAATACAGGTGTAACTGAAATGGTATATAAAGGAAGCCATTCACATTTTCAGGTGGAGGATTGAGGAGCAAATGGTGAGGTGAAGCAGCCAGGGCAGCCAATAGGAGACCTTGGGATACAACACAAATCTTTTTCTTAAGTTTCATGGACATAGATAGATTCATGATGTTGACGTTTCAGGTTTGGATTCATCGGGTAAGTAGGGTGAAGCGCTGCCTCAAATCTCAGCTTCATTAAGTACTTAGCTGTCCTACACCTTTCGTGTGTAACGGTTCTGATCCTACATAAAACCTGTTAGGAAGATCTTGAGCTGACAGAGCGTGAAGGGTGCATGGGTCAGCTTGCTTTGTTTCTTTATTGAATGGTTAGTGATTTTAAGTAACAAAATGCAGATTTGTTCTTATTTCAGCTGTGCCAGGTACAGCTGAGTAGTTTTTGTCAGAAAAGTATGTGTTTCCCCTAGGATGTTAAATATGAGCTGCAAGGTAAAGGGAGAAAGAAGCTGTATAAAATTAATAATTTCTTCTCCTAATAGAAATCTATAAGCTCTGGCAGTGAGTGTCATGTCAATTGGGAGTGTTTGTCAGGACTGCTAAGCCTGCCAGTGTTTGTGAGAGACCAATATCAGTTTGAAGAAGGGAGATGTCAGGAACCCGTCTCCTTCCGCATGCTGCTTCAGCTATTCGGCCTCTAAACTCAGGGATACAGCAACTGTAAAACAGCAAAATAAATTCCAGCTTCCCTTCCCCTCCCTCCCCAAACACCCTGTGTTCTCCCTAAATAATGTCTGTGGTCACCCATTTAGGTTACTTGCAAAATTTCCACTTACCACAGTCATTTTGTAGGAATGAGTGTGTTCCTTCAGTTCAGAATATGGCTTTGTGATAATAAAAGCAGAAACAGGGAATGGAAAAAAGACCAGAGGATAGCAGAGGCCTCATCTGGTGCTGCATTTTTACGAAGCAGTCTCAGTAGAGAAGCAGGGAAAAGCCAGGCAGTTCTTCATCCTGAGCTGTCATGTCAGTTAACACTGAAAGAAATTACTGACGGTTTAACGGGGTTAAGGTCATGTTTAGGGTTGGGTGATGTTTGTTGAGGCAAGAAGGCTGTCTGTGCAGTTAACTCCAAGCAATTCAAATTTGTCTAATTCAGGTTTCTACATATGAAAACAGTGAAGTTAAGTTTGGAAACAGAACAAGGGGATCCACATGCATCTTAAAACTGCTTTCCTTAAAAAGAAGACAGTGAATGCAAGTCCTCACTTCTAAAGCAGCTTTGCTTTAAAATCCCTGAGGTTTTGCTCTTCTCTCCTGTTAGGCTGCCTGAACACCTGGGGAGTTTGTCACAGAGACTTTCCCTGGAGCGTCTTACTTGACTTGAAGCTTCATCAGATGCCCCAGAACAGTTGTCAGTTAGAAGAGCAGGTGGGTTATGCAGCTGATCAGCCTTTAAAATCAAGTAACAAGCTCATCTTCTACACACTCGTGCTAGACCTTCATTAACACAGGAAAGGCAGAGATGCTAAGGAAAAGGTTATATGCATGCATAGGTAAGAGCATGAGAGAGCTCTTTCCAGCACAAGGCTGGATATGTGTGGAGTCAGGATGTGCTAATCCAGATTTGAGCAGATAATGTGCTGAATTCATATACTCCTTTGTTTTATGAGTTTGAAATTTCCAAAGTTGCATCTAGGATTTATGTATTTGATTTTGAATGATACCAGAATGCTAAAACGCTGTATTTAGAAGTACAGACTAACTGTGGGGGCACAAAGGGAAGAACTTTGTGACTTTGAGAAACCATTTTTCACTAAAAATGATACCAGTGTGTGCTCTTGGCTCCTCTGAAGTGACCAGAGAAATGTGGCATTTCAGTGGCAGTGGCATTCTGGAGCAACTCGAGCCATTGTGTTTTTGTAAACTGGCTTTCAGAAGTTCTAGGTTTTAACTCTTGGTGTGGAGGAGGACAAGCCTCTTTTGAAATGTTTGTTAATCCTACTTATTATCTTACAGTAGGGACATCCTGGCTTGGTAGTGCTTCTGAATTGAAATGTCACTGCTTTTGCATTGTTAATTAGGATTTCTGTACTTATGTTGTCTCAAAAGCTTCAGAACTACACAAGCCTACAGCCACATAACCGTGTATTTCCCTTTTTATTTCAGCCTTTCCTCAGAACTATGGAATACAGAAAAATGGTTACATTTCCCCTAATGATTCTAGTAATCAAATATGAGAACAGCAGAAAATCTGTATGTGAACTTTAAATCGTACTGGAAATTCAAGTGGATTTTTGTACAGCATATTTTTTTAAGCTAATAACTAGGTAAAAATGCACTTCATCTTTGGAGTTTCACATGAAGACCACTTTTAAAAGAAAACATCCTTGTTTCTCCTTTTTCTCAGTTCCTGAGGTATTTGCCACAGCTTGTATTTTGTGTGTTGAAATTAGCATATCAGGGTCTGAATTGAAAGAAACAAAGTGATAGAACTTGTCCTTCATCTATCTTTTTTATTTGTTTGCATCTTTTTTATTTGTTTGCTTCTTGCCTTTCAGGCCTGGGCTGGTATCTTCTGTCCTTTACAGAAATAGCACACCTTGCTGTTACGTGCCCAAACCACCAGCCCCTCATTTTAGACACTAGTAACCTCTCCCATCCCACTTTTGAAATGCTGCTGGGCTGAACTTGTAAAACGGTTTCTGTTGATTCTTATGACATTTTAGATGAGTGACAGGAAGAGAAAATATGAACATGTTAAATGGATGAACTACAGTGCACAGCAGTGTAGCTGATGGGTACAGACGATGGCTAAAGGAGCACGGTGCTGGTTTGGGCTGGGATTGAGTTAATTTTTTCATAGCAGCTGGTATGGGCTATGATTTCTGCTTGTGCTGGGAACAGTGTTGATAACACAGGGATGTTTTAGTTACTGCTGAGCAGTGCTTACAAAGAGCCAAGGCCTTTTCTGCTTCTCATACCACCCGACGAGTGTGCTGGGGCTGCACAAGGAGCTGGAGGAGTAGGGGACACAGCTGGGACAGCTGACCCTGACTGGCTAAAAGGATATTCCACACAGTATGACATCATGCTAATAATATCAGGCTGGGGGAAGAGAAAGGAAGGGGGAGAGGTGATGATCAGAGTTATGGTGTTTTGTCTTCCCGAACTAACTGTTACGTGTGATGTAGCCCTGCTTTCCTGGAGATGGCTGAACACCTGCCTGCCTGTGGGAAGCAGTGAATGAATTCCTTGGTTTGCTTTGCTTATGTGAGCGGCTTTTGCTTTACCTATTAAACTGTCTTTGCCTCAGCCTGTGAGTTTTCTGACTTTTACCCTTCTGATTCTCTTCTTCCCCCTTCCCCTCTGTCGTGGTGGGGAGCAAGTGAGCAACTGAGTGATGTTTAGTTGCCAGCTGGGGTTAAACTGCAATGAGTACAGAAAGGTGGAAGGAAGGAAAAGTCGGAAGAACATTTTGAGAAATTTTCAGAAAAGCACTTGTTTCTATTCTACAGTGCTGCGTTTTGTGACAGTGCTTCACAGAGTTTATCAGGAATATCTTCAAAAAGTCTTGGCCTCCACCCACTCATTTATGTTGCCATCTAAGCTGAAAAATTCACTGGCTTCCCTTCTATTTTTATTTTTTCTTTAATCCATTGGGAAATTCCTTCTCCCCCTCCTTTTTTCTCCACACAAGACGCTCTTTAGCTGTCCACTACTTTCTAGTCCTTTTCCCTCCCATGCCAGGGACTGTCTGATCATGTTTCTCAGATAACTTTAAGGTACTTTAGAAAACACTATGTTGAAGTTCTTCCAGTTTTGAAGCTTCTCATGTTACATTTCCCTCAACTATACGTTAGTGGATCAAAGAGGCAGAAATCATTGCCAGCTTAAGGTAAAACATCTCCACTCTGTCTAAGCACAGCTCTGTGATGAGCATAGACTATCTTATCTTTCGTTTGTTCTTTTCCAGTGGCTGCTGTCCCTACAAGCCTATTCTTCAATTACCTACCTCAGCTTGTGGCAAAATTAGGATCCAGCTATTGAGGTACAACAAAAAGCATTAAAAGGGCTTGGAGGTTTATCTTTACAGCAGGCCAACAGCACTGGCCTTCCAAAAAGCAGGATCAACAAAAGGATGCCTCCTGTTTTACCTCCCTATAGCAAAGAGAGAATTGCAAAAAGCTATGAATTATACTCATATAGGTGGCACAAATAATAGAAATGTTCTCAGGGTAATAATTGTGATTATCTCAACAAACAAGATATGTACCTTCGACTTCTAACCCAAGTCCTCTTAATCTGGAGCGCTATTTGCCCTCTAATAACATATTTTGCCTTCCATGTAGATGTAATGTATTTGTTTTTTAGCAGGGGCAGATCAAAGAAGTTGCCACCAGACATCTTTGTCAGATTTTAAAGCCTGTTTTTGAATCAGAAACTAAATGACATGAAACATACGGTGGCCTATCCTCAGAAATAGTCATTTGCTCTGTTTAGAAAGCAGAATTCTCTGCCTGCTATAACCTGCCATGGAAACAATATGATATTCTTAGGAATGGTTTGCAGGCATCCCTGCCTTCACAGCGCTGGAACTAAGTTAGTTTAAGTGAGCCACATATCCTGTGTGGTTCTAGATACAACATTTTCACACCTGGAAAATTTCTTAAAAAGGAGGAGTTTTGATCTTCACTTGTAGTTTGAGCAGTGCCAGTTAGAAGCGGCCCCGTGGTGATGAAGTCAACTTGCCAGCCCCTTGGGTAGAAACAGCCCCCTGTTTTCTCAGTGGAATCACACATGTTCCAACTCCCAGGTGACAAGCCCTCAGTCTGCACAGGAGGTTGCTTAAGTGGGGACCACATCTGGCTTACTCACCTGTGAATTCACCGTGGGAGGAGGCCAGTGTGGACACACTGCAGTAGGTTGCCCCCTTACACATTCTGTCAGTGTTCAAAGAAAGTGTGTGCACAAATCTAGATCTGTAAGAGGGAAGGATGCTTCCTAGAAGGGCACATTATGGGAGAGAAGACATCTTCCATCCTACAGTTTGGCTGCACAAGCCCACATTGGGATAGAGCTTTGTTGCTGTTGTAGTTATCATTCTCTTCAGAAACTTTGATTTGAGCTGGCCTCAATCAAAGTTGCAGGTGTTTTGCTAAACAAGTAAGGAATCAGAGCACTTAATTTCTGATATTTTCAACACTATGTTTTTGTCTCAAGTTCAGGATAAAGACTGAAGAAAATGACCGACACCCCCCACCCGCTAATGAAATTTTTAGAAATGTTCTCATGAAAAGTTTTGTTTTGACACTTTCCAATCCAAATAGTTTGTTTTAGCTTTGTTTCACTTGGAGACATATGCTCACAGGTAGTTTTAGTGTCTCTGCTTTACAGGCCTTAGAATCTATACCCCATTCAACACAGCCACTGTTCTCCTAGTGTAATGTTGCATTCCAGGCAGAGAAAAAGAGTAGGTTAAGGGAAGAATCATCTTGACAAGAAGAACCATCCGCAGAGGAAAAAGGATTAAGTATCTCAGATTACATCTCCCAGAAGTGTCATGGGGCTTAGGCACAAACAGGTTATAAACAAACTGATCCAGTTTATTTCCAGTGTGTTCCAGCAAGACAAGTTTGAATTAAAATGCTTGATTCACTGATCAAATACTTCATTTTTCTAGAAAAAAATTATTAACTTCTTCATAGTTGCATTGTTCTGTAAAAAGTGTCTGGTGCAAGTTTCAAAGCAACTGTAGAACTTAATATATGTGACAAACATCCTCTTCTGTACTTTAATGCAAACCAAGGACACCAGACTCAACTCTTGAAAGATTTAGTCAGGAAAGGAATTGTTCAAATGTTTACTGAACAGGCCTACTATAAACTGGATTAATCTCTACCATAGCTTTTCTAGCCAGAAATGTTACTTCCAACTCAATTCCCCCCTGATATTGATCTTCCCCTCAGTAACCAAGTTCTTGCTATCTGCAGCACACGCAGGACAGTACTGTAGTGAAAGAAGGAAATCGGCACAACCGCAAGTTCTGTGTCAGCTCAGTATAAACCTGAAGTCTCAGAAGAAGGGCTGAGACTGAAGGACACCATTCAAAAGCTGAAATAGACCAAATGGCAGGGAAGTGTTGCTGTGAAATGGAAGAAGTCCTCAATATTGCAGCTTTTACAATATAAAACCTGTATTTTCATCTTCTGTCAGAAGTCATTAGGAATACCAGTTCCTGTTGAGATAACCTCACTGCTGACTGTACCTCAGCTTTTCTCATTTCGCTGGCTTTGTCTGTGCCTTCAGGCAGCTGCATCGAATTCACCAGCAACACCTGCAGTTATAGCCCCTGCAATGAGACCGCAGTAATTCTTCCTGTCTGGATGAAGAGCTACAGTAACCAAGTGTTTCCTCTGAAGTCCATGTGCATCCTTCTCCCCCTTAGCCTTTGCATCTGTGCTCTGACACGGTGTTTTAAGTCAACAGGTGAACTATACACACTGCAGAGTCTCCTTTCTCAATCGTGGAAATGCAGTTGTCAGTACAGTCTCCCCTTCCCCTAGAAGTAATCTGGAGTAACAGCAAGGAGTCATAGCCCTGTGCTTTGGCCAGCTTCGACTTTCGATAGTTACAACCTGATCGTTACCATTTTGGATAGTTACACCCTGATATGCATTTTACAGATTTAGTGGAACACAGTTTGTGACTCACTTCCCACCACCGCTTGCCATGCAGTTTGCTGGGTGGTAAAGGTATAGATCACTGTGAAGGTGGTGGATAGGTCTTGTGTAGCTGAAATGTACTGAAGGCCTTCAAGATGAAATATAGGCTGTGGCACCTGAAAGAGAATAGCATCTGGACAGACTCAGCACAACCTTGTGCCTCTAGGCTATTAAAGAAGAAAAGTCCTTACATATGCTACTGATTCCTGAAGAAATATGGTCCACACAGACTCAAGATCACACCTTAGGATCAGAAGACAAAACATCAAAACCTGAGACAGACCTCAGTATCTAGTGGTTCACTTCCCTCTCCTTATGATGGGGGACACCACACTCAGAGAACTGGAGTCTGGCTTTCCCTAGAAGACCAGCCCACTAAGGGATTTCTCTGTGCACTGCAAACCTGGGCTCCGGCCAAGCAGGAAGTTGCCTACGAAGTTCTGACATCCCAGTAATCTGAGCTGCCAGAATAGCCAGCGAGAGCCCTTTTGCTTTGTACTGGTAACATGGGAAAGGCTTAACAGAGAACCCTAGAGTACACATCTCATGGGAGCGAAATCAGAAGTTACCTCTGGTGTATCTGTCTCCCTTCTGTGGAGGTTAGACACACCCAATGTACACTGGGTCTCTTCCAACCTGGTGATTCAGTGATTCTGTGAGGTTCCAGCCTCACCACCCATCCACAACTTCTTCATGTAGTGAACTAGTAGACTGACTATGCATTATACCTCTTACCAGCCTACTGAGGTAACTGCTATTACCACTATTAATTCATTAGCAATGCAGACAAAACACTATTTTTCTCCTAAAGCCTAGGAAATCAGAACACCACTACCCAGCAAAAATAAACCAACAGAATCCATTACTTTCTTCCTTGAAGTGATTCATAAAACACTTGAATCAGTAAACAACCTAGTCCCCTCCCAAACTGGAAGCATTTGAAGTCTCTGAGCTGGGCATCCAGTCCTGTGAGTCAATTCCTATCAGCTGTGCCCAGGAGGGCAGCTGCCCTTTGGAGGTCTTAAATTGCCTCCACAGTCTGTTATGTATCCTCTGCATCTAGTGCTCTCCAACACTTGTAGCCATTTGTTGGCTTGCTGATGTTAATGTTCCGTGAACTCTTATCAGATATATTTATTACCACCTTTATTAATGTTTTGGGAAGGCATAGGATGGCTTGAGTTCAAAGGAAGTCCATGAGAGAAAATAAGCGCTGGAGGTGCTTATTTCAGGAGCCTGACTAATGCACCTTACTAAAGAGAAGGTTGAAAAAAGCAGTGTGATGAGTGGGTGTTGATACTCGTGGCTGCAAAAGGTGTTTTAGCACAGGGCTTTTCAGTTCTGCATAGCAAGATCCAGTTTCTTGCTATTGATGTTTGACCCTCCAACAGTTTGTCAAGTGAAATATATTTCTGAGTGAGAAGGAAATGTAATTAATCGCTGTGGCAGAGCACAGGGGACGTCAATAAACTTACCACTCTTTGAGGTTTTAAAAAGAGAAAAATAAAGCTATGCTACATCGTCAGAGACCTGCCAGTGTGCTGAGGAGTGTAGGGCACGTGAAGGATTTGAGGCAGCAAGATCTTGAGGTCTCTCTTTTAACTCAATAACACATGCAAATCATTTGTGTTCCTGCAGTATAATCTGGGAAGGTGACAGTGGAAAGGTGTTCAAGGTCATGTTGTGATCTAAGAATACTAGAAATGAGGTACTGCATTTTGCATTATTACTAGTGGATTTATTTGAACGCAGAACAACATAAGAAATAACCATGGTCCCATTTAATTCCAGAGAGACAATGCTGCACGGGCAAGAGCTTAGAGCAAAAAAATTAAATACATATTGTCACTCCTGTCTCTGCAGATCCTTTGTTCAGTGCTTATTAGTACAGAACTCACGTGAAGGGAAACAAAACAAAATCGCTTGTTGCTCTTTTTAAATCTCAAATAGCTCTCTTCTTCATAAGGAAGGTAATAGTGGAGCCAGGAAAGAGTTGCTGATGGACAGAAGTTTGTAACTGAGGATATGGAAGTCAAGGAATGATGAAATGAATCTGAATGGAGAACATTCTCCGAAGGACAGGATGAGCAGATGCTTTTTATAGCTAAGGAGAATAAAATAAAAGCTTGCTTTTTCTGGACAATGGTTTGCTTTGTGAAAGATTTGAGGAGGCCAGAATGAGAGTTACAGTTTGAGTGTTCTCGTAACTTTTTTCTACAGATCCTTTCAGTGTCTTTTTTTCCCTGAGCTGTCAGGATGCTTATTACAGGAATTCAGCCCAAGTGAACAAGGTAAAGAAAAAAAATTACATTATATTCCTTTTCATATCAAAAGGTTTAGTTAAGAATATTCATGCTACAAACTCTTCAAATACTATGTGGGCTTTGTGACACTTCTTACAGCATTAAGAAATACAGTTGGCTTACTTAAACCTGTTCCTTCAGTGTTCACTTTGAAGATGAAGATGAGACTTTCTTTGCCAACCGGTGTCAGCATGTTTCATATACTCAAAGGGCTAGAGTGCAGCTGGAGAAAAATAAAAGACCTAACACCAGTGAGAAAACAGAGAATAGGGTATCATCTGGTGTTAGCCCTGTGAGAGAGCCACTGCCCTCCACATAGTGATGGGAACAGGCTGGGCTGGGCAGCTCTACTTTGCCTCTTGTTTCCCACTAGTGAAGGAAGCAGCAGCTTGTCTTTTGGAGAAGGAACATCTTCCCTATTGACTTCTTGACTGTCTCAGACCTCTGCCCTGTCATCTCAGGGCTCTTCTCCTGGCCCTTGGGTTCTTCTTTAGTAATATCTCAGCCCTGATGTCAAGCCCAATTTTGAGGGACAGGGCAAGCTGTGGTCCCAGGTGGGAGGGAGGGAGCAACAGGAGGAGGTAGGGGTTAGTTTTAATAAGCTGAAATGTAGAGAAAGAATCAAGGGTCTGACAGTGACAGGTTTGTCTCTTCTCATTGAGCTCAGATTAGCCTTGCCAATGATGACATAATTAGGTGTCCCTTTCTGTAGCTCCTGTTCTTTTATTGCATGAAATTGTAACTGTAACTGTAACTTACATGCAAAAATTAAAATGAAGGTGTTAGAAGAAGCTTTCTATTTCTAACATTTTTATTGGGACTGAATTCACTCTAATTGAGGCAAGCAGATAGGATTTTGTGAAGGACACATAACTTTGCCTTGACTTTATAGATTTAAACTAGAGACACAATGGGGAAAATAGGTAAAAAAAAGTTTTTACACATATATATGCAGCAGTCACACAATCAGTCATATGGCAAGAAGGCATGCGCTGCACTGGATCAAAGGAGAAGAGCCTAGCATGAGATTAAAGGGGGGCTAATTGCAAGCAACCAGAAAGTTTTATAATAGAGGTGATAATAATATACAGCAGAGGCAAGAACTGCAAGGAAAAGAAATGAGGATAAAATGCAAATAAAAGAGATCCTTTGATCCTTCTGGATATCTCCCTCTATAACAGAATTATTTTATCACCCACTTACTTCATTTCCTCTGCACTTTCATCTTGCTTTCCTCTGATAGCTTTCTAGTTCCTCTGCCCTGCTGCTACACCAGGTCTGCCTCCCGCCACATGTCTCATGGAAGTGTGGTGCAGGATACATCTCTATCAAGTGCCAATTCTAAATGGGAAACATCTTCTGTGAGAGACTGTACTTCTCATTTTGCTGCTGACTTCGGGAAGCAACAGAGAGGGCAGAGGGAGGAGCTCTGAAAATCACCCCACATAGGGAGCCACATGGCCTGAGTTCAGCATGAAATGCTAAAATTCCTGGCCACCATTCTGGGAGAAAATGTAAACATCTAGGGAACCCAAGAAATAAGTAGCCTGGGAATTAGATTTTTCTGGATATTTTAGAAAAATTTCTGATTTTTACCAAAACTGTGGAAGTTAAAACCATTTTCCTTACTCCTTCCATGCCTTATTCTGTATCCTGTTTGGTTTCAAAGGTCAAGAGGTCTGTGCCCAGAAGGGAGGAACCAGCCGTTTCTAAAGGAAACAACATTTGAATCTCCTAACAGAAACCTCCACCTTACAGCACTACAGAAAGCCTGGTCAGTCAAGCTAGCAGCTCAGGCTAAACTTGGTTATGTGAGTCACCACTTTACTAACTTCATGCCTCAGGCATGATGTGAAATAATGGCAGTGATAGTATTGTACATCAGAGCAAGGAACCTACAGGGAACAGAAAAGAGGGGGAAAATAAAAAGAAGTGAAAATAAAGAGACAGTTTCTGCTCTAAGATGGCTAGAAGTTGGGTTGATGGGCTGAAAAGGGCTAATTGAATCATAGAAATACTTAGCTTGGTAAAACCAGCTTCGTTGCCCTTCTTGGGATGTGCTCCGCACTTCACTGTCCTTGTAGTGAGAGGCACAAAACTGAACACAGTATTCGAGGTGCATGTCTGGCACAAATCATGGCTTGCAGTGATTTCTGGGGATGGCTTGCTCTGTGCTTGCTGCGAGGGGTGAGATTTTAAAGCATGGAGCTTTAGCGATAAGTCCTTTGGTGTTTGTGCTTGAGTCCCCGTTACAGCTGTAGCGGAAAGATGAAGGCATCCTTGTGCTCCCATTTCTGAGGGTGCACTGGGAAGGGCTGCTTTGTACCTAGTGCATTTTCTGATGTCGCTAAAGGAGTGAAGATGCAGGGATGATTTTGTTCCCTCTTCTGAGGCAGGACTCAGCACACCCTTTTTGCTGTGCAGGTAGGGGTCACCCTGCACTGCCTGGTGAGGTGTATCCTGGGGAGTGGGAATCAGGTCTAATGGGACAGGTATAGGTGTAACAAAACTGAAAGTGTGCCTGGTGCAGCTGGAATTCAGAGTGGGATAAGAATGTGATTAATCCTGTCTTCCTTGTCACAGCCCTCAGGCTCTGACAGTTCCCTCCAGGCAGAGCTAGTAGTGTCTGCGTCTTGTGGCCTTACATGGGCTCATTGCTGAGGGATGTTATTAAAAATTTCTGGGTTTCCAGTTGTCGATGCATTTTCTGATCCTCTCGTGCCTAGATAGAACAGGCGAACTGATTTGAATGACATGGAGAAGTGGTTAGAGGCGTGAATAGCAGAGATGTAGAGCACATGTGCCTCACTGTCCCAGTTGTTGTGGCAAGTCATGCTGGTGGGAACCAGGGCAACAAGAAAGATATCACAAGTGAGACAGGAGACATAGGATTCCACAGGTTAGTTAGTCAAATGCACACAACCACATGTAATGAGAGAGGGATGCTCTGTGCCTTGTACATGACATAGTTCAGTATTCGGTGATGATACAAATACAGCTCTGATCTGCAAGGATCACTGACAACATTCCTGTTACTTTAGCACTTCCCTGCTAAAGCTCTTCCTAAAGCTTTGTGAAGAAGATAGGGAAATCCTTCTCAAAGTTAAGAACTGTTACCTCCTGGATTTGCCTTGTTTCAGTTTTGTGGGAGATGGAGGGTTTTTTGTGCTCATGAGTTAAAAGTTAAAATTGCAAGGGGGGTGTTTGTGTATGTGCCCTCTGGAATGTGGGTTTGGTGTTCTCCAAGTTCCCAGCCTCGGTCTGGAGGGCCAGCCTACCTGTACTTCTTATGCCTCGCCCTGCTGTTGACTTTTGCCAGCTATTTAGTGACCTTCCAGAACCTGAAGGGGCTACAAGAGAGCTGGGGAGGGACTGTTTCCAAAGGCTAGTGGTGATAGGACAAGAGGCAGTAGGTATAAACTGGAGAGGGGCGGATTTAGACTGGACATAAGGAAGAACTTCTTCACTATGAGGGTGTTGAGGCACTGGCACAGGTTGCCCAGAGAAGATGTGGATGTGCCATCCCTGGAGGCGTCCAAGCCCAGGTTGGATGGGGCCTTTGACAGCCTGATCTAGTGGGAGATGTCCCTTCCTAGGGCAGGGGAGTTGGAACTAGATAATGTTTAGGGTCCCTCCAACCCAAACCATTCCATGATTCTCTGATTCTCTGATGGTGACTGCAGGTTCCCTGCATACCACAAGAGGACAGCACTAGATAAGCGTGTACCTCCAGCAAAGGGTCTTCAAAATATTTTCAGATGTGGAATGTGCCGTTCCCACCAGTTTAAATAAAACTGGTGAGCACTGAGTTGCTTTCAGTAACAGTTGTATGTAATACAATTTTACCTCACATGCATTTTTTTATCTCATCTTTCCTAATAAGAAAATGTTTAGAAATTGTTTTCTAGTTGTTTTTCCTTTTTCTGTCCTCATTCTGAAAACTAATTTTATGATAAGTCTCTGAACCACACACACACACACAGATGCACACTATCTACATCACTTTTATATATATACACACATGCATGTATATTATTATACATGTTGTATATAAAACAATATTTGTATTAAAAATGCTGGTTATATTATAAAGGAAAGCTTAAAAGCCTGCAAAGCTAACAGTTTAAAAGTCAGGGAAGGGAGGTTATGCCTTCTTCTGTCCAAAAGGGGATGTTCAAATATTACTGTAAAACACTGAAGTTAAAGATTCGTGGATCAGCGAGATCTGTGCAGTCAGAGAGCAAAGACACTTGGAGCTGTGCCATAAGGTCACTTAAAAAGAGGCTTGGCCATTTAACCCAGTCCTTGGTAGGGATTCCTCCTTGTCCATGAATTTTGTTTTGTGTTTACAACATGGGAAAAAAATCAATGAAGCTTAGAGTAGGACACTGTACTCTAGTGACTATAAGGCAAAGCTGAGATGAAAAGTAATGAGAAATTTGCCTTGTATCAAAACAAATATGTATGCAAACTCTTCTCCTTCCACAAAAATTGAAAAAGAAAGAAAAACTCCGTCTGGGGATGAAGCAGGAAAATAGAATTCAGGAAGCTGCAAAGTCTTTTTCTTTCTTTCTTCTCTCTGAAGCTAAATCTAGAATATAAATCTTAGCATATTTGCTTTTTATTTTGTTAACCATTAAGAGAAATGTAGCTTAGTCTCCAAGCCAATATGGCAATTTTTCTAACCTAAATATTTTTCTTGGCATCATACAGAAGAGTAGGTGGGAGAGGGAGAAAAAAGTTGGCAGTTTAAGCAAATAAACTAGAAAATAATGTGTTCAATTAAGGGGCACAAAAATAATGCTGCTGGTCTCCAAGTGGTATTTTCATTGCTAAGAAATTGCTTTCAGTGCAGCAGGTTTCCACTAGGACTTCACAGAAGTAAGATTATACCAGGATGATCCTGTAACTGCACATTAAAGTTCTCAAAGGTATCAGCACAAAAGGACGATGGCAACATTTGAGGTGCAAAATGCACAGGGTATTGCAATATTTTTTTTTTCTTGCAGCCATGAGTATTTGAAGCCCAAATTTGAATTTAGTCAATGATCTTAGCCAGAAAAACTGAGGTTAGAGGAAGTCGCTGATGCAGGCGGAGAAGGAATCATTCAGTCTCAAAATTTTCTAAAGGGAGTACATGAAGATGTGAAATATTTCTAAACCAAATGCACCTACGGCAGTAACTTCTTAAGTTTCAGAACTGGCTTAAAAAGAGACAAAGCCTGTACGAAAGTAGAAAACATGCTGGTTGCATAGAGAGAACTGTAATGGTCTACATGCCTGTTTTCAGCAACATCAATTACAGCAGAGATTATTATCTCTTAAAGTGGCATTTACTTAGTGGAATTTAATCTGAAATATCACTAAACCACTTCCTTATTTAATTGTTATTATTTAATAATTCCTTAATTATATGACTTGAAATCCTTTCCTTTTAATATCTAGAGGACTCGGCTGCAGGACTACCAGCTCTGATGACACAGGTAAGACAGCTTTGGGTCTGTGTGGCAGGAGTGGGACTATGAAGATAGAAACTCCTCCAACAGAAGCTAGGAGTGCTGCTCACTCCAGCAGTGCCTCGTGTCCGCGGGATTATATGCATATTCAGGAAGGGACCATTCAGACAAGCCTCACTGTTAGTGAGGATCCATGTTGTTGGGCAGCAGGGCTGGGGCTCTGCCTGAGCTGTTTTGACTCTGTTTTTAAAGAACAAATTAGTTTAGAGATACTCTTTCCTAGAGATGGAGGACTGTGCCTGCATGTGTGTGGTGGTGAGGTGTTGCCTGAAGGGAGAAAAATGCAAAGAGAAGAGGAGCGATTAAACCACTCATTAAATTTAATAGCTTTGCTATTTATATTGGAGTTGGCTTTGTGGTAGTGGGTAGGAATGCATTAGCTAAAGGGAAATCTAAATATGGCCTAACAAAGCTAGAAAGGGAGCTAAGAACTTGGACAGAAATGGTACTAGTTAATACTACTTTTTTTTTGTGTGGGTTTTTTTTGGTAATGAACTACTCCCTGCTTCAGGAATGTCTCTCCAACCTGCCCCTTTGAAGCAGTTGCTTCATTAGCTTTACCATGAGGAAAGCACGTCTTGTTCCAGTGAAACTCTGCCTGTCAGGAGTCCTTGCTGTGCACAAGGAGGCTGTTCCTCTACTGCCAGGCAAGAGCAGGACAGGAAGTGTGTTGCTAGCTTAATGCATCAGGAAGACCAGTTTCATAGCACAAACCTGGAAGAGGGAAACCACAGTCACTGGCTAAAGCCCACACTTAAAATTCACAGGGCCAAACCTTACCATTCAAGGACCACATTCCTGTCCTATGTGTCTTGGCTCATGTTATCGTGTCTAAAGATCTGCCTTCAGATTGAAGGAGAGGAATTCAGTCCTGTTTGTAATGAGGTCGATGCAAAGGCTGTCACTGACTCGAGTTAGTCCTCAGTTGATTGCCTGACATTCATGGCTGTAAAAGAACTAAAGTTCACATAAACACATAGCAAAAGTTATTATACTCAAGAGTTTTATTACATGAATAATTTGACATACTCTGTGGCAGTCAGATACAAGTGCATTTAATTAATGTTTTGTGGACATCATAACAGTCAGAATATTTCAGCTGAACAGTCAGTATTTGGCTGAATTCAAGCCAGTGCAATCCATGACATAACCATAAACAGAAAGTTACAGGTCTACAATGAGGTTAGACTAGATAGCAACAGCATATTTATTGTTACATCAAAGCATTACGAAGTATGAAAGCCCAATATTTCAACTATCTCTAAAATGGCATTTGTACAAACCTGTTGTAGGTACCTAATGTAAGGATTTGTCACATCAGTGATAGATCATGACTTTATCTCTATTTCTGGAAGTTATTCCAATATTCAAAACTATTTGGGGCAACAAGAAGAAATGTAAACATCTGATGGTTCTTTGAAAGTCCCTTCTGAGAAAATACATTGTGTGCCACGGGAAAAGTGCATTCTAACCGCTGTGTCTGCTATGGCCAGTTTGACTCAAATTCACATAGCACCAGGTATTTATCCATTTCTGCAGTAAAAAGTTAGAAAATCTTTGTATTAACTCAGAAAAGAGAAAACAAAGTCAAAAGTTTTTTCTTCTTCTTTCGTTCTTTCGAGGAACAACAGTTAAATAAAAAAACCCCACCCACCCAGCATTTAAACAGTTACCTCTTATGTACAAGGGAACCAAAAGCTAGCAAAGCGCATAGCCCATGAACAGTCTGTATTCTTTTTTTCCTTCAGGTTCATGTACCTGAATATATGAGTTTATTTACAGGTGGACAGGTATCCACAGAAGTAATAATCAGAATACTTCTATTTGGCTAAAAGTCGTATAAAAAAAGACAGAACACTTTCTTCAAATACTTTCCAAATATATATATATATATTAAAAGTATTCAGTATTTCCATTAGTGCCAGAGTTGGAAGCTCTTTCTCATTTTAAAAAGTTAACTTTGCGATAGTGACAGCAAAGGACTGGCAGTTGCAGTCAGCGCTTTATTTGAGGGACTGCAGCTGGAGCTCCCCTAGCCCCACAGTTCAGCTGAGAGAGATGCTATAGTGTCTTTTTGTGGCCTCACATCCTGGGAATAGAGATTTTCTGGCTCCAGAGCCTCCTGTGCCACAGTGAGCATCCCTATGGCTACCGCTGCGTAACCCTCCCCGGGCAGGTCCTCTGCTGCTGGAAATGGTCACAGCTAAGGGAGATACAGCAGCTGACAAGCCCTCAAGACCTGTCCTCAAGCATTATTTTCAAGTCACTGGGTTCTGTGGATCATGCTGTAGGGGCCATGGTAAAGAGTATGTTTTTCTGTTGAGCAACATACAAAAAGCACTGCATTCTTTTAAAAGGACAGTGTTTAGAAAACCCCATAACAACCCCAAACCCTCTGAAATAGTGGAAATATTCTTTATGCAAATGAACAACTAGCACAGGCAGGCAGTTCAACAAATGGGAAAACATATTTTTCCACGCTAATTCTTGTAAAGAATATAAAATGAAAGGCCTTAGTCCATCAAATACAAATACACACTGTAAGAGTACTTTTCAATTAAACATAGCCTGGATGAGTGCACATCTCTGGATAGATAATACCACTGCCTTCATACTGGTATCAAATATTTGATTAGTTTGCACACAAACAAAATCTTTGTTGTGAAGTCCAGGCTTACTTTACTCTAAAGCAAGGATATTCTTAATGCATCTGTTTTTGTTGTCTTTCCTCCTGTAGGATAAACTATAAGAAACACCATTCACTGACTAGACTGGGCTCATGTATATTAGAGCAAGAACACAAAATCTAAGTAAGAAAGTAGCATGCAGTACCTTTTATCTTCATGTAATTACAAGAAGACATCCATTTTCCATCTTTCCAACTCCCTTCCAACACACAGCACACCAAAACCAAGGTCTGATCCTTCAGATCTTACACACCCCAGCCCTGAAGTGCAGTCAGTGCTTAGAATAAGGATTTGCGGGTTTTCAGCAATTATCACCTGGGGCAGCAGGTCTCAGCTGTGAGACTATAGCCCCTACGGAGCCCACTTGGCCTCGCAGGCTCCAGGAGTCCCAACTGCTCCCCTAGAGCATGCCAGGTCCCTGCCTTGGCCACAGGCCCCTGGCCTTGCTGCTCCCGGGGCCCTGCAGCTCAGCACTTCTATCCTGCACCTCAAGCTTTTGGAGAGCAGAAACAGAATGGGAGACGAATATACATTAAAGGAGATGGGAGCACTTTCATCTCCTGAAGTCTGGGGGGTTGCTAACCTACAGGAAGCAGTTGGAGTTGAATTGATTCAACAGTGTATGAAAATGCATAGCTTGTATGTATACATTCATTTACAAAGATCAAAGGAAGGTTCTTTGCTATGTAGCTCAATCACCATCTAGTTTCAATGAAAATGCAACCTGACAAAGCTACAGAAAACTAGTTAAGTACACAACTTGTGAGTTAATGGTAGCTGAACAGCATTTCCCAAATAAAGACTAAGCTTCTTTTTTTAAGATAATTTTAAGTAGTTTTTAATTCACAGGCTGCTGTTTCTGCAGTAACGTATAATAGATTTAGGGATTTTGTGAGATTTCAATTTGATCATGGTCATCTGAGTATTGGTGCACCCTGCTCTGAGGCTTATTAGCAAGTATAAGCCCTGTGAGACAGACAAGCAAATCAACAGAAACCTGGTTTTACCTGTTCCGCATGAGCTTGATTAAAATGTGCTTCTTTTAAAATGCTGAAATTGCAGTTCAGTAGTGAGTAGTGCTTTTATGGCTTTTTTTTTTAGCTACAGCCAAGCTGCAATTTAGAAAATGCTTGCTCACTTTTGCTTTTATTTCAGTTAACATTTTGGAACCTGGCTGCTTCCAACACGGAATGTCTGTTGTCTTGAGCATCCCTGAATGTAAAATAATCATGCACCAAGCAGGATGGGCTTAAAGACAAAGAGAAAGCCTTGGTTTAAATGATCTATTTCAACTTTGTTTTCCATTTGTGCTTTTTTGAAGAAAAACTGCTTTCTAACTTGTGATACTTAATGAAGTTCACTACTAAAGGTAACTTTTAAAATTATTACTACTTTTTACTAATCAGAATGTTCTAAAAATATTTAATTCAACAACAAATTTACTTTGGTTATGATCCTTCATATTTTGTTGTGCTCTTAATTAGGGACAAAAGTGAATGTACTTAGGCCAGTGATGATTTAGATTCTTCCTTGCAATTTTTATTCAACTGTATCTATGAAAATTGCAAAAAAGCATTTTTGAAACTAGAAAAAAACACAAAAATCAGACAATCAGGATTTACAATGAGAAGAGTAAATTTATCAAAGGATTTTTTTTTATAATCTAAGTGAAGAAACACTGCCTGTAGCTACTGAACTGATCATACACTGGGAAATGAAAAAGCAGGAAAAGTGTTTTCCATATAAAAAATACTGGAAGTGCAAAATTATTAGATTTGCTCATTCTAAAACCCAGTGACCAGAAACAAACTATTTATTACCTAATTACTTGGATAAATTGAGAAAAAAATATTCCTTCTCAGTTTTCAGACAAAAAGTTACTCTCTCCAAAGCTGGTTTAGTGCATTAATAAAACTCAAGAGCTAGCAAATGAGTAACTCAGGGTTTCTTTAAAGTTTCAAGTGCAAGCACACACTTCTCAGTATTTTAACTCAATTATTTTCATAGACTTTTAAGAATTAATATACATTGCTATTGCACATATTTTTAATTTAATGAAAATATTTAAAACATTTGGAGCTATATGGCTTGTACTGAGAATGACTCCCTACATATCTGAAGTCTATTGGATGTGCTCTCGGTTCCACAGGCAGAATCGACTCAGATGCACACACAAAGATTATAACACTTTTTTCATATAATGTAACAGCAAAATTCTTAGAGGAATTTTGGAGAGCCCAGGTCTGTGTGTTTTTGATTGAGCACTGAAACATTTTCAGCAGCAACAGACTGCAGGTTTTTTTTGATGAGTTATGGACAAAGTCCTCTGAATTCTGGAGTTCTCCTCAGCTGCCAGTACTACGGAGAGACAGTGTGAGATTCACAATGGTTTGTATGGTGGAATTTTGTTTCCCTTGGGTTTTTTATCTTAAGAAAAGCACCTGCTTGTACTAAGAAACAGGTTTTTTCTCTGTGCAAGGAATCTGATATATCAAGGAACCTCGGGTAACCTGATCTAATGGGATGTCCCTGCCCATGGCAGTGGGGTTGGAACTAGATGATCTTTAAGATCCCTTCCAACCCTAACGATTCTATGATTCTATGAACTGGCAGTGGAAGTGGCTTACCTAAACCTGTTGTGCTGGCCTGTAAACTGCCCCCAGAGGGCAGTATCAAATCACATTGCAAAAGAATATCATCTACATGCAAGAGCCACTTCTAAGCTTTCCTTCAAATGCACATGAAAACACAGAAACCGTTTGGGGCACAGACCTGTTACTTGTGCTGCCTGACAGCCTGCCACCTTGGAGCAGGCCTGGCACTGCTTTGGCTCTTCAGCCAAACACAAACTGAGTTTTTGGAGACACCCTGTGCTTAGTGCAAAGGTTTTAAGCTTCATTTTTCCATGGCTGCCAGACCAGTGCAGCGCTGTGCGGCACTCATCTCTGCGGTAAGATGTGTAGGTAACACTAATCTATGCTTTCTCTGCAGCACAGGTATCGTGATGCTCAGCAGTGTTTAAGCACGTAGCCTGTGTGCCACTAGTGCTGTGCCTGCCACACTCCCAGGAGTCCTGTCACCTCCTGAGAGGATACAACAGCTTTAGAGCACGCAGAAATACTCGGATCCTGCATATCTCCTGTAGGAGAAACTGAAGCTTGATTAAAAGATGATACATTTGCAACTCAAGGTGAGGCTGTACTCATGCTGTCGGAGCAGAGGTCAGCTTTTACTTTTACCTATGGATGTAGAAAAAAAAAGCAGGATGTAAGAAAGCCTCCTAAAAGGAACTGGTGACTCTGGGAGGCAGCTGACATAGCGTTTTGCAGGGATTTCACACAATGGTGTTCAGAACTTAAGAACACAACTATGTCTCTCCCCTGCTTACTGCCACGTGCTCTGTCTTCCAGTCGCTGCAGGCCTCCTCTTTTCTAGATGTGATCTGGAATAAAGAGTTTGGACAAAGCAAAAGTAAAAAGGCCTTTTTTTTTGCAATACAGTCCACAAGATGTGAAGGGATTCTGTGCTGGGGTAGAGTAGCTGTTCTTTTCTTAAAGCATTGAAACTGGCATCTAAAAAATCTGAAGCTAAACTACATACAACAGTGTGAGGGTTATAAGCTTAACACCAAAACTAAGGCAAAGATGAATTCTTCATTAGCTCATTTAGGAACAAGAGGATTGTCTGCAGGACACAAATTCCCAAAGTCAGAGGGCATGAAGGCATTAAAAACCAAATGTAAATACTATTAGCGCCCCAGAAGTGGGTCTGTAAGCCTAAGAGGTTGGAGAGCTACTGTTTAAAGCAGGAAAATACCCACTCGCATACGGCTTCTGGTGGCTTCTTCTGCTTGTGCAAGATCAGCCCCTCTAGAGAGAAGGGGCTTCTCAGGCTGCCTCTATATGGTATTGCCTTAGCGTGGTGAAAAACGTGTCTCTGGCAATTAAGTTAACTGATTTCAACTTTTGTGTGAGCTCTTCGTTTTACCAAGCTTATTAAACAGTTTTAGACTTATTTAAATTAGATTAGGGTAATTTTTTAAGACCTGTATCAATTAAACTAACACAGATTTGTATACAAGAAAATGCAATGCCTAGAATTTTGTCTTCTGCTTACTCATTTTCCACTTTAAACCATGCTCTTCCTTAAAGTATTGAATTTACTGAATGGTAAACAATTTCAGAAGCTATAATATTTTCAATGTAATATTAAAAATATTTCTGACCTAAATATTTATTTGCTGTGTTTTATGGAACTTGTATTTTTATAAAAACATCTTAGTTTCATGGTTTATTTCTAGCCCTAAAATAAACTAGATTAACAAAATTTTTATTGTTTTTTTAATATCAAAAACACATGGCCCAAGACTGAATAAATAAATAATGTGCAACACAGAGCAAATTAAAGCTCAGTCATTTTACACTAAGTGAAAGAAGAAACGCTCTGGTTCTAAAAACAGTAATTCAGCAAAAATGTTTTTTAAAAAAGAACTTAAATTTACTTTATATTTGCCAAACCAATATTTCATTGGAAACAAAAGAGCAATACATATGGGCAGAGATTTTGCTTTTGTTACTGAAGTGAAACAAAAGGATGCACGGATCTAAATACTGCAGCCTTAAAAACCGCACAATGGGGCTTTTGTTTTCCTACAGCTGCTTAACTTGTGCTAAATTCACCCCTTTCTATGATGGAAACACTTCTCTTACATGAAATAATATTTGAGTAGCAGATGAGAGAAAAACATAATTGCTTTTTTCCACAGAGTTTAAAAAAACCCACCACCACACTGTAATTGATGCTGACATTTATCTTCCTTCAGTTACACCAAGAACCTCTCTACCTTCTCTCTGGCATTCCCATCACTCTTGCATTGATGCTATAATAAAATTACGCTGAAAAATTGCACTAGACAAAGTAAATGAGGATCTTTCCTACTTGCTACCATGCCTGGATGAGAAGTACACCCTGGTTTCTGTGGCCCAGAGTTCTCATGCAGAGATCACATCTCCCCAGCTCACAATAAACCTTACCTGGCCTAAAATTACCCTGAATTACCCTGGCATCAGGAGAGCATCAAAGTCTAGTAAGGCTGCTTTTCATGTCCCTCAACTCCTCCAATATCTGCTTAGCAAAACCACAGCACAGTTGAGATATCTTAAGACTCACTGTGTATGGGATTATTGATCTAACTCCTGTTTTCTCTATAGACCCCGTTTCATATCAAAATCAATGCTGTTTTAATGATATCCTAGTAGTGCTAAGCAAGCAGCTGTTAGTGGAGCTCTCTTGAGCTCCCTGCTATAGGAGTATGTGAGAGTCTAGGCCTTTAATGAGACTTCAGCCAAGCCAGGGTGGGATAAAAGCAGTATTATGCCTGTCACGTGAAGAGCAGTGGTACAAACCTCAAGCCACATATTAATCAAGCCTTTAGGCATTTTATCTTAAGCTACACTTTTTAGGAGTGGTTCAAGACAGCATAAAGTGGGATAATTCTCTCTAGAAATGCTCCTGTCAGCAGGTAGGAAAAGCTCTTTCAAAAGCAGCACAAGTTTATGCCAGTTTAGCCTGCTGTGGAACTATAGCGTTAGGTGAAATTCAGAGATCTAAATCTAAAATAATATTCCCAAAAGCCCATGAATAACAAAAATAACATCTGGTTCCTTGCAAATGCAGTGGCAGCTGGTGCTGTGTTAGAAATGCCACTGGAAAGAGATGGGGCAATGCTCCCTTTGTAAATTCTGCTTTTAAATGAAGCACTCACTTAGGAAGAGTTGGGAAAGAGTTGGAGGCAGCCTCCTTTACCCCGCGTCAAACTCTCTTAGGCCTGGTTTTAGGACTTTTCGCTGGATTCCAGCAACTCTTGGGAAAAGGACTTAAGGTCACAGGGCCTGGCAAGAGCCCAAATGGGAGCGTGGTCGCTCCAGCTAGTTGAGAAGCTGTGGTGTGGTGAACCACCACTTCTCATTTCAGCTCTGACAGAACTGTGATTTATTCAGTGACTTTCAGTAACATAAAAGTTCTCCAACTGTTTTATTTTCATCTCTGAAAGAAATAATATTCTTCAAAAGAGTGTTCTGTACTATGGGTTATGAATGAAAACCATCTCCCTCAAGCTAAACAAGTCAAATGGAGCACCTGCTGCAGCTGACAGCACATCAGCTACGGTGGTGACTCTCTCCACAGAAGACTGACTACCCTGGATCTGGTATCAGGAAGGTGGATTACAGGCTGAATATCATGTGCTTAACAGCTCGTAAATCTGTCACTAAGTGACACATCCAAAGTACTGCCACTTTGGTATTACTAGAAACTGAGCCACCGTCTTCCAGCAGCCATGCAAACAGTGACTAGGTAGGTACCCATCCCTCTCTCAAAGCTTAACAGCCAAATTCTCTTCTCAAGAGCTCGGAAAGGGAGAGTTACAATTTCACATCTCCCAATTAGAGTGGAAACAGTCACACAGAGGAAAACCCAAGTGCCCTTGTTCCACAACTGCTACCTGTGTGAGCTCTCCCAGTCAATGCACTTATTCATGGGAATAACTGCAAGTCTCTAGAGAAGATCTGTAATGCTTCCAGGGCTCAGCTAGTTACAAAGTTATCTGCATTTTGCTCTTAATCATGTAACAAGGGATTTTTTTGTTTTTTTTTTTAATCAGGCTTGTAACATAAAGAAAAAAAACCAACCCAAACCTTCTGTAATTGACTGCTTAAGAACAGTTTCACCCCACTGTGATCTAATTCTGAGCAATTCTGTTTCAGGTCTTATCTGACTGGCTCAAGCCCCTTTTGACTAATGTCTCTAAATCTGAGTTTATCTCAGAAGTCAGACAAACACGGAAACAACCAAACAGCCTCCTGTTCAACAGATTGGATCGTTTCTGTCTTTCAGTTAACTCTGGACTCTGAGCCTAAGACAAAAACACTGAGAGAGATGGGGAAATGACAAGTATGTCATTATTTAACAGGAAAAAAAATGGTGTAAGATAGCAAGCTACCCATACTTGGCAACTTGTATTCTGCTGAGCCCACTGTGCAGATGAAGAGAAGAAATATGTCAGTAGAGTTTTTGATTGTTTAAACCCTTTTCATAACTGAACAACAAACCTTTAATGTAATCTTCCCCTACATAACCTTCTGCTTGTATGAGCCCTCCACATTAAGTTAGAGCCGATTATGTTGCATGATCTCATTCAGAACGTACTATATGAAGAAATCTCTCTATTGTAAGTTATTTTTCAAAAGAATACAATTTCAAGCCAAGTATCAGTAATTCAGGCATGTCGTCACATTCAGAATACAAACAAATAAAACCCAATAATAAAATGCAAGACACAAGCAAACATTGAACACTGAAGCACATTTTCATGACATCATGGGAAATTTCAGACTAAATTACCTCTGTAACCAAGGGCAATGTATTTTTTTCTTTCAGTAATCTAGAACTTTTATAGCTTTGTAAAGGTGTTCTAGGTTACTTCTGCCATGTAAACCAACATACTGCTATTCTGTGATCTACAGTTCCCCCTCTCCTTTTGGTTCTTACAAAATCCCAAATCCTGTTTTATAATGTATAATAAATTGTTATAAAATTATACCAACATTATAATTCAGAGAGGTAATAGGATCCCAGTGCTATGAAAGTCAGTTTTAAAACAGTGCACATTTTGTGGTGATGTACAAACACACCCCACTTGTTTCCATGATTCAGCCCTTTGCAAGTATTGCACTTTGTTAATAAGGCTACTGTCTATTAACACTAAAAATATACAGACAACATAATTTGTGGCTTAAAATCAGAGTACTCATAGAGTTTTTAGGTAGAATTGTGTATTTCCTCTCATACTCAGGGCTCCGATGCCTCCAGTTACCTGGAAGAATGTTGAGTATACAGGGAATAAGATGGAACAATATCGATTTATATAAGGTGAAGTTCTTGTCATACATTTTTTTTCTGATGTGCTCAGATAACTTACTTTTAGCTTGATGGCAAATAAGACACCTTTGACAAACCTAAGCAACACTTTCCCATGCTGAAATGTATGGTTAAGCTCGTCTCCTTTCTCACTTTCCTTTTGCAATGCAAAAAGTAATTAAACCGAAAGAATTCTGTAGGTTTGTCTGGTCTTCTAAATACAAAATCAATGGAGTAAAATCAGAACAAGATAGATTGTCTTACAGAATGCCTGTGTCAAACAAAGCTGTTACTGTATCTGCTTTTGTCAACACCTGATTGCAGAAGAGCATTAAAAAAATACATGCCTTAATTTTAGAAATACGGAGAGCCTGCTCAACAAATTCCACAAGGGAAGTCAAACACAGAATTGAGTGCTCTGATCAAACTGAGCCTACACTTCATTGTTGGATTAGCAGTAGCTCTACCTCTGTGCAGCCACACCTGCTAAACTACAGATTAGGTGAACCCCAATCCTGAAAGATTTGTTGGCATCACTGTAAGCATTAATGACTACAGTTAAATCTTGATACTAAAAATTCTGATGCTGGGAGCCATTTACATTTTTAGGATCTAATATTGAAGATTCTGATTTTTATTCATGTCAGTATAAATATTTGTGAATTTGGAGAATGGAGTCCCTGGACATAGGAGAAAGAGTTGATAGGAAAAATTATCATGGACGTAAACCAATTTCTTTGCATACAAATAAAGAAACTGTTGAGAACTTCCACATGTATACTTTCAAAAATACTAGTTAATGTTTCAATAAAACCTTGGGTTTAGTGAAGCTGATACCTTTGCAGATATGAACATAAAAATGAAGTGGCATGTTTTCCTTTAACTTCACGTAGAATGAGCACTTTGCAAAGTGGTGAACTCCAAACTGCCAGGGTATTATGCTAGCTAATTACTTTTTTGCTTGCTGAATCCATTAAGAAAGACGTAAATCACTCATAACCAAGCATGTTTTGACCAAGGAACTACATAAACAAGAAGTCTTTATATTTACAGTAGATCCTGAAAAGATTTATACAAATGTCTAGAATTATATCGTAGTTAAGATTATGGTTCAGGCTGATTTTCTATCTTTTTCTATCATCTAATATTTTTTTTTCCTATTTGGAACTTTGCAAGATACAGCATTAAGTAAGACCATGTTCACTAATTACTGCTTCCTTTTAATTTTAGTAATACAAGTATTGATGTATTGCTCTTTAAATTTTGCCTAAAAGAGAGGGGAGAAAACCCCATTTTTTTCCATTCAAATAAACATACATACGGCCTTTACAGCCCTCTTATGTTCCCTGAGGAAATCTGTATTAATTCTTTTTTTTTCTGTCTTTCCAAGGCAGTTTTTTAGCAAATATTTTAGTCACTTTTGTTTATCTGACCATCCACTAATTGTTGCAGGGTGCAACACACTAAGATAAGGACTCCAGAGTTTAACCTGAATTTTTGAACAGTATTTCCAAATGCAAAACACCAAGACCCAAACATTTTAACATGTTAAAGTCTACCTTTAGCATTTAATTGTATAAATAATTTAGATTTAATCTTGAAATTCTACTTTGTTAGTATAATATTGTACACATGCCCAAGTAATAGGAAAGCTAAAGCTGCATTTCTATTGCTAAATTAATTTCCTAACAGTGTATTAGAGATCTCACAACACACGGAAGGAAAACAATTCTTAGTGTTAAGATGTTCTGTAAGCAGAACACCATCTTGTTACTAAATTTATCCATTCTCTTATGCTCCATCAGCTGACTTGCCAAGTGAATTCTTGCTGTGTGTGTAAGTAAGCACACAAGCAAACCATGTTTTATTTTGATTGGTGCCATCAGAGACACACCGATTTCTACTTTCAGGGTCTTTGTGGACTGCTATAAAAGATGGTCTGTGTGAAGCACAAAGAACATGATTAGTGGTTTTGTACTGAGGAATAAACTCAGAAGTTTCAAGTGGAAGATCCACATCTCCTTTACAGTTTGGATATAAGTGAGAGTGTGGCCTGTGTGAAAGCATGGTAGTCTAAGATGGAAAAACAGTTCAAGTGGACACTACCAACCACAAGCATACATTGGCTTTTTGTAATCTTGAGTAAGTTTTTCAAGCTCCACATAGAGGCAGACAAGGGCTGCTTACATCTAGCAGATACAGAATGCATTTGAACTCTGAGTTTAGTCAGTTTCTGCCAATAACTTTCCAATTATTTTGCTTAAGGTGCGATACTTCTGCTAGAACTAAATCTCTGCTATGATGCTTTTGTAACAGCCCACAGTTATCTACCAGAAAAATCTGGACAAACACAGCTTAAATCCTGTACAGCATACAGGTCTCAGTTGTAGTGCTACTGCCTTACAGGAAAACTGAATAAGGTATAAATATAAGATGAGAGCTTACAAATGTTTACTTATCAACATATTTCTAAAAGATGCAGCACAATTTTTCCAACAGATGATTGAAGTTTAAACCACCAGGAACAAGACTCACTAGTAACCCCGCTATGCCTCTACACATGGCCAGCAAGCTTCTAATTTCACATCCTGCTCCTGAGACGGTGTTGCAACTTATCTGTGGTTCGGGGAAGAAATAAATCACTTTCTATTGCCACACTTAAGAGTGACTGTCCTGAATTCTTGAGAGGGCCACTAGCTGGCCCCAAAACATAGTAAGAAATACAAAATCATCCTGACTCACTAGATCAGAATGAAAAAATAAAGTCAGTGACAAGGACATCTGGGATACGACACGGAGCTGGAATCTGTTTTTACATACAGGCTCTAAAAGAACATTTCACTGAAGTTTTGCCTCCCGTTGTGTTGCTGACCTATTCATTACCTTAAAAAATGAAAAGAAGGAAAAAAGAATGTGATGTCAGTGATAGCAAACGAGTGCAAGAAATCTGCAGATTGTTAGACACCTAAAGTTCATACCAGGCTAATCATTTGGAAAAAGTAATTCAACAGATACATATTTTGTTCAGCTTACTCACACAAGCAGGCTTACAGGCCTGGCTTCCATGACAACAGACACCTGCTAGGTGATGACTGGTATTGGTTAAAAGTAAGGGTAACCCTGCAACTTGGAATGGAAGAGTTTTTGCTCACTTTGCATCTTGAGTAACCTGTTACATTGGTGCAAGGCACTAGGGAATCAGGCACATTGTTTGGAGTGGAAACCATTCTATGACTAAGATGATCTGAGTCTGCAAAGTCCAAGAGCTTCCTAGGGGAGCAGTTGGAGCACAGTCACAGTTTAAAAATTGCCATTAAAATACCAATATTCTCCATTTCTGGATCTTTCAGGATATGGGGTTAATGGGAAAGTGGGAAGTAGCTGTCTTATAGCATGAAAACTCCTGAAGCAAAATATTTGGGACTTGATACTGTTGCTGTCCACTCTGATACTGATGTTGGCAATTTCTGTTACCAGCATCAATACTAGTAAGTGGTTAAACACCCTCCCCCCCCCAAAAAAATCGTCCCACTTTTACATTTGTATTTCTGGCTCTTGACATAAATAAACCCACATCCAAATCTTTTCAGCACACAGAGACTCTGTGGTGTGTTCAGGCCATTTTTTCTGACTTCTCCAGGAGGTCAGAGATGATGACCTACCTCCCACAGAGAAACTGAAATTAGGCAAAATGGCAAGTACAAAAGGCAATAAATGACCAACACATTCAGGACAGCTCTTCCTTTGAAAAAACAAAGAAATCTTACTCTTTTGAGGAGGCCGGTACAGAAGTGTGAGATGAATTGGACATTAGAAGGACAGCGATGCAGCATATAGCAACACTAAAGGAAGAGACTGAAAAATGGAAGAGGTTATTCCAGGTTATGCTCAGCACTGCCAGCACAGGAAAGGCTTTGCTGACATTTCTGTTCTTGCTGGGTGTGTCATGGGGACGAAGGGCATCTCGGCGGACACTGAAGTGCTCGTGCAATATGAAGTTATCTGAGTTCAAAGCACAAAGCAACTGGTGAACATTTCATGCAGGTCCAGACGGCTGTGCTGTCTCACTACACCAGACAATGGTTGAGACGTAGTGACTTGAGAAGTGCCTACTTTTGAATCAAAATGCCACAGCCATAAGATGCAAAATTGATTTAATATAAAATGCTGATTAAAGCTTGTGTAAAAATACTGGTAATTTAGTTTTGTACTGGAAGGATTTATCAAGTATCTCTCCATCCTCTGTTTTGATAACACCAACTTCCTATTATATTTTGATGATTTGTGGCTTTTGCGCCTATGTGGAATCAATATCAAATTTGTACCAGAGGGCGATCTGGTCTGGCAACAAAAATTCTTCTGTGCAGAAATTTATAAATAATATTCTTATTACAATAATTTGTAAAGTGCCCTCGGGAAAGGTGCTCACGTTACCATGACATTGTAGAAATGATATATAATATGAGACATTATTTTCAAAAAAAATCCTCCAAAGCAAAAAGGGAAAATATAAAGGGAAGGGAACAACAAATATACAGGCAAATATTCTCCATCTAAGAGTAGTCAAACTAATTATAGAAAGCTTTATATTGGGAGGGGAGGGGCAAATTGGCAGGAGTATCTTGGAGAAGTCCCAAATTTTCTAAGTTCTATCAAAGTAAATACACCATCAGCAAGCTTAGTGTTTTCAGATGAAATTGCTATGAATTACTACAAGGTATTTTACTACGCAAATGAAAAAAATACAACATCCAAAGAAAAACCATAACCCACATTTTACTAAGAGGAAAGAATACAGTACAGTGGCTACATAGATCCACTGACCTTTCATGTCTTGTTTTATAAAGAAAACAATCATTCTCCTTCCTTTGGCCCCAGATTTTATATATACATATATCTTATATTTTTATATATATATATAAAATACTCATACACACACAAATGTAGGTCTTATTAGATTTCAATCTATTTTTTAAAAATAACTTAGACAATAAAACTGGGCAAAAAACCAAATAATTGCGTGCATGCAAGCATCTCTTGCCACTCGTGCATGTAAATGACATAATTTGTAAACAATTGCAGAAACAGGATGTTCAAATTAGGGATCTGATTGACCAATTAACTTGTTCAGAGAAAATCAGATGATAACCTTCAGCAGCTCTAATTATGAGTTTTTCTTCTTAGCATTACTTCACTAAATTTGTATTGTATATTCTAAACAACTGCATCATTACGTTGTGCTATTACATTGGCATAAGCAGTGATGCACACTTAATAAAGCTATCAAGTGAACTTTAGACCAGATTTGAGAAAGCTGTTTAGATACCTAAGAGTTCCCTTATTTCAGGAAGCATGAACCAGCTCAGACAATTTAAAAAAAAAGGATCCGGTCTAATTTCAAATGCTAATATAATCCAACAATTTGTGGGCCTCCATGCCTTTAAGTAATAGGCAAAGTCTTACTTCTAATAAGTTGCTAATTAATGGTAGTTTCATACAAGTTGAGAACAAAACACCAACTTGTCACATTACAGTGTTTACTTTCTAATGGGCAGAGAAACAAAAATACCCAAAGCTACCGAAGTATTGAAAGTATAAAAACTTGTGAATTCATATATCAAAATGAGTTAAGAAATGGACTTTTACCACAAATACGTTGCTCCCTTGGTGTTGTACTTCTTTTTTCTGAGATGATGTTGTGGAAAGCAGGTATTTTCTCTACCAATTTTTTTGCATCAAATAAATCTTAGCAACTTTAAGGGGGATGCGAGCTGAGGAATCAATCATCTTAACAATAACCTCTCAAATAAGAGAAAGGGAAGCAGGAGCAGGACTGCTGGGCTGCATCGTGTCCCTGAATAAGTATGACATATAATCCTAGTGGCTGCGTTTGCCAGTTCTTTATAGGCCTCTTGCAGCAACAGATAGATGTGCTGGCCCAAGCGTTCATCTTCCCTCAAAAACAGGAGAGTGGTAAGAAAAGCTACAGGGTTTCCATTATATTCTTATGGGTTTCAATCATCACTGGAAATCTTCCCTCAACTTCTTGCTGTGACAATATCTGCTGGTGAATTTCCATTGTTGCCTTTCTTCCTCTAGAGGATCAAAATCCAATTTGGTACTTAAATTACTTTGTTCCACTCCACTGGTCTGTGCCTGGTTTAAAAATCTTCCAGGAGCACTGCTTGTCCTTCTTGCACATTCAACTTTGCTCTTCTCCTATAAACAAACAAATGAAAATCCCAACTCCTCCCCACATCTTTCTTCCAAAAACATAATCATGACCATTCGCATCAGAATTATTTAGCAGTCTCCAGTCTTAGTACAGCTTTTGTTGAGAAAACTGTAGTTTATACGACTCTGAAGTGTTTATTAGAAAGCTTTCAGAAAGAGATCTTCATTTCAGAAAAAGAAAAATTGTTCAGTTTAGCAAATACAGATGTTCACAGCACAGAGATTGAAATGGTTAAAAATGACCCTAGGGAGCAAGTAGCTCACAGAGTGAGGAAAAAAAATTAACTTTTTCTTTTACAGAAAAACACTAATAGCTGCTCTGGTTTCCATACTTAGTAAGACAGAATGTTCTTGGGTTTCCTTTTTGTATGTTCTTGGGTTTGCTTTTTTTGCTTTTTGCTCTATTGCTCCACACAGGTTTTGATTAGTGCTTCTCCTTGGCTACAAGTGCTTCACTTTGAAATACAAAGCTCTTTTTAAAAAAAAACACCCAAAAAACCCAACAAAAGCCCCCCAGTACCACATCACTGGAGGGAAAATTGGAAGTGATACAGTGCAGCTGCAGTGATCTGGTTCTGTGGTTGTTCTCCCCCATCCCCAAATCCTCTGCATAATTTCAATCTTTAGTCGATGAACCTTTGGCAGGCCTTCTTCCATCTGCAGGCAGTACACCACATATCTCTGTTCTCCATCCCATAGACCTTCCGACACTTTTTCCCCTCCCCTCTAGGCTTCCTGTCAGAGAGAAAGGGAAGCTTGTTAACAAGACACTTTGTAGCTTTGCTTTATCATCCTAACATCAAGACAACAATTACAATGGAGAGCAACAGGCAGAGATCCCCCAGAGTTCTGAAGGAATTTGGGTTGCTTTTGAGTCAAGTGGCAGCTGTGGCTCCACATCTCTGTGGGACCAGGCTGCCTCCTCACCTGGCTTCTACAGCCTGTGCCTCTGAGGCTGCTTCTACTCCAAGGATTATCCCAGGAATCTGCCCCTTCTAGTCCTCTCTTGTCAGACCTCATCTGCAATATTGTGTCCAGTTCTGGAATCCTCAACATAAGGACATGGAACTGTTACAACAGGTTCAAAGGAGGGCTATGAGGATGACAAGAAGGCTGGAGTACCTCCCATATGAAGACAGGCTGAGAAAGTTGGGGTTGTTCAGCTTGGAGAAGAGAAGGCACTGGGGAGATTTTATAGCGACCTTCCAGTACCTGAATGGGGCTACAGGAAAGCTGGGGAAGGACTTTTTACAAAGGCTTGTAGTGATAGGATGAGAGTCAATGGGTATAAACTGGAGAGGGGCAGACTTAGACTAGACATAAGGAGGAATTTCTTCACCATGAGGGTGGTGAGGCACTGAGACAGGTTGCCCAGGGAAGCTGTGGATGCCCCATTGCTGGAGGTGTTCAAGGCCAGGTTGGATGGAGCTTTGAGCAGCCTGATCCAGTAAGAGATGCCCCTGCACACGGCAGAGGGGTTGGAACCAGATGATCTTTAAGGTCCCTTCCAACACAAACTATTCTATGATTCTATGAACCTACAGTCCTGACTTTAGCCAAAGACTAAACCTGGCCTGTACATATGGTGCTTTAGCCACATTAAGCATCAAGCCATAATGGACAGTCCTAACTATTCTACAGTACAATCCAGGTCACATCAGGCAGAAGTCCTCTTTGCTGTGGAGCTGTGGTATAAATATTTTGCATAGCTCTGAGCAGCAGACCTTGACCACCAGCAGGCAGCAGCTAGGCAAAAGAGGGGAAAAGCTACCAGCTCCTATGCTTTCAAGTCCTTCCTGAACGCTTTGCTCTCAGCTCATTGACTGAAAAACAATAAAATGATCAAAACCAAGTTTTAACCCTTGCCCTCACATGCAGCGCATTTACTAGTGCTGTCCTCAAAATTAGCAAGACAGGCAGTATCTGCTTTTAAAGCTACAACAATTGTCATGTTTTCCATCTTACAATCACACATGCAAGTTGAGAAGTTTAAAAAATGATCAGAGTAACTGTTAAAATGGAACTTTTTTTTTATTCAAGCCACGATCCTGAGCAGCAACGCTACAAGGAGTAACCCAATGCTCACTATAGCAGTGCCATCCGTGCTGGTGTCTTTAAATCAAGTCATTGTATAGACAGAATTCTTTAATAGCTGTATTACATGCTGCATGGCACACGTGTGAATTGCCCAGTGATTCCTCTTTTGAATACCTATGGGGTTTTTTATTACTGAACATTCATTAACAAGGATGATCCATGAATTGGAAAGATCTTAATTTTTAGCATATACAATGATCTGAGAGTCATGAAGAAAGTGAAAAGCATGAAATTTTCCTTTTGCCTCATTTTTTGTACATTCACCTTTAGGATTGCAAGAATATTAAGTTTCTTTATTGTAAGAAATTCAGTGTCACAGTTCAATTTTTAAACATAACTTTCAGAACACTGTTAAAGCAGCCTCTAGTCAAACACGTTAGCTTTAATGGAAGTGAATATAGCTTATGTCTATGAAGACAAGACAAAAAAAGTTTTGCTTTGATCTAATTTATTGTTTCTTATAATTCAGCTGAAGTCAAATACCATACTGACTGAACAGTGATGAACACACAAGACAGTCCAGCCTTTCAGGGAAAAAAGTAAAGCCACGTGAAGCATTTCAGGATGATGTAGCTGCAGCAGTGAACCTGGGCAGCACTGCACTCAGGGCAATTTAAATCTCCATCTGAACTCCAGACACATCCAGCATAAGGTCTGCAGTTTTGCTTCACAGTTGGCCTCTTTCATTTCACAACAACTCACTTTTCCCCTGAAGTTTACCTTTGATGGTGATGAAAAGCGAAACAGCTCCAGAAATACTTGTTCTAAAGCAGTCCAGTAAGGAAACTGCCTAGCAACTGCAATCACAGTGCTTTTTTCCTGTTTCTTTGGCTACTGATATCTTATTTACTAAATGCCCTCCAGGTTCTGAGGCTGCTGTTCTGTCAGCAGGAGCTAATGGTCCCATACCTCAAGCCAAATGCTACTCTAGGCGGTGATGAAAGAACTGTGTGGGACTGTTTCTGCTCTCCACTCCCTGCAGGACGATTATGAGTTGGTGAGACCTGTCAATACAGACAAAAAAAAGCTGCTTATGAAGAATACACACACATGAATACAGCATAAACAGTTCTCCCAGAAAACGCAGTTCATGTTGTATGGTGGCAAGGATACCCGGGAAAGGTTATTATGTAACACAGAAACATAAATAAGTTGTAGGTCTATTTAGAAAGATGTCCATTGACCATCAGGTACATTATATTAGTTCCATTTTGTTTCCCTATACTTCTCTGTCATCCAAACAGAGCACACCAGGGTACGGATCAGAATAATTTCAGGTTTTGTGACATAAAGAAAATGCATTCATTCTTATTTAAGAACTCTGAACAGCTCTTATGAAAACTCTTTCCAATTTTAGCTGACTGGAAAAATAAACACTGGCCTGTGTTGAGATCAATATCCATAAACCCCTATGAAATAAAGAGATATCATATGTTGCTTTTGTCTGTGACTTGACACTCTTTATGGAGAAAGTCTTGGAGAAGGGGGCTTGCCACAGGGCAATTACAATGCAGCCCTCAAGGTTGTAATGGGAGCACAAGGCAGCCCTTCTGATTAGGCTGCTAATAAGATGTACTGGATTATTTCCTTTCTTCTACACTGTAAACCTTCTCAGCAGGTGTTCTCCTTCATGAATGTTCCCAAGTGAAGGGTGTAGTTTAGCCTTCTGCGACTTTCCAAATAAGCCTCCTACATGAGCCTCAGGGTGGGCAACACTATGCAAGTAATTACAGGGCATAAAGCTTGGCTATAAATAAATCCTGAATTATTTATGGCACGGTCCTATTTTGCTCCTGGGTGAAGGCCACAAACACTTTATGTCTGAAAAGAACAGAAAAAAATTACAAACAGTCATTTTTTGTTAGGTACAGAATGTAGCAAGCTTATTTGAACATCTGGTGCAGAGTCACTGCCTCCTGCAGCCACGAACTGCAGATATTGTCATAGTTCCCTGCACTGCTATGACTTTTCACTCCTGCTCGAGTCTCATAATATGTGTAAAAATGGGAACTGACCTGACTTAAAGAGTTAGTGAATGTGCTTTGATTTTTGATGTGAAGTCTATTTCATAGCTACCGCACAGTAGCAAAAAACTTGTAATGCAGTGTAAACATTCTTTCAACCTTTACTCTTGGCTGGTAAATATAGGAATTTCTCTCTCAGCTCACAGTTTAGACTGTGACTGATATAGGAAATATATCTCTGTTCTCCTTAAAAAGAAAACTTAAAAGAAATTTCCTCTCTCTCTGCCTGCTTACTGTAAGTAGCCACACCAGCTCCCTCTGTTTCATCACTGCACAATATTGAGGTCAGCTTGTTGTCTACTACTTAATTTCCTATCTTTTACCAACCACTTCTCTTGTTTTACTTAAGAAGATTGAAATACCGAAGATAAAATGCAAAGCAATAACACTTTCCTAGTCTTTGGCACATACCATACGCTGCAAGGCTTTCCAGTCGCTACCAGCAACCAGAGATCTCCAGTCAATTCTGCTTGGTTCTTAAACATTTTAAAATCCAGTGAATATTAACATCTGCCATTATAAATTGATCCTCAACATCTTCCTTGGTTATCATTAAAAAAAAGAAGTCCTGTGTTCTAAGCAATTATCCTGATTGCTTCCAAACATAGGACAGGCTCAAGCAGTAATTGCTGTGGGCAGACTCCCCTCACATGCTCCCCAGAGGGTGTCTGCACAATGGTTTCCAGGGACCGGCATCCCAAGGCAGCTAAACTGCACTGAAGTTAAGCTCTAGGGTATATCTTGATATTCTTTGCAGCAAGTCCAAACAAAACCAGTTAGCTGAATTCCTTTGTAGGTGACACTAAGAGCAGACTAAAAGAAGGGCACGAGAAGACAATCCTTGCTCTTCAAGGTTTTTCACGTTTGAAGTGTGGTCTAACACAGAGAATTAACATGAAACAACAGTGTTTATCTGAAGGGAGGACGTGGAGTTTCCAGTTACATCTCCTGGTGGAAACATGGTTACAGAGATTTGTGATCTGCAAATATCAGATTATCAAACTTAAAGGTCTTCTCCCCTCTTCAACCTTTTTACTTTTTTTGAGCAGGCAGGTAAAAATCAGTATCACACAGCAGAGATCACACTTCAATTTACGACTTTTATCCTGTATTATTAGAAATAGAACTATATGGTCATTATTCTAAGTCCTCTACATCTCCATGCCTTACTTTTTCTCCCAGTTCAGTCTCAAAAATTAACTTGTCCTTTCTACTTCATGTAAAGAATTGCACCTAGTAATGACCTGTAGGTGTGTCAACATTCAACCTTCTCTTGCACCTGCAGTTATCTTGGGAAAATTGTAAAAAAAAAGAAATATTTACCACCTGCCTTGGGAATTTAACTTATGCATGTTTCAGAGCACAAAGTATAAGGACTTTGGAGGTTCTCCTAATCCTCCTTCTTTATGACTACACGATTTCTAAATAAATGCCTACACTTAGATGCTGTGAATACTCCTGAGCCTAAAGCAGATGCATACTGAACCCCAAAAGATCCAGCTGTACATACAGCTTGTTTTAATGTGCTTAGGACTTAGTGATAAGCATGCTCATATTCACAAAGGCCTTTCAGTGCTGCTCTGCTAACAAGTGCCCAAAAGTGAGGACTTAATGCAAGTCATGATGCCTGTCTGAACACCCCAGTAACTGGGACAGCAAGCAGGGAGTGCTCAGTGTCACTGAAATTCAATCTCCACAGGAATGAATGGGCAAACACCAGACGTAGGTGTCAAAAAAACCCACAGAAGAAAAATATCTTGAAATTTCATCTCTCTTGTGGACTTAACTGGTGACATACAGGCCTAGAAAGAAGACAGTTCAAAACCAGGATTCAAGAGCCCTCAAATGGGTCAAGGACAGAATGGTCCCATTCCAACATCACTAGTAGTATGAAGAAATGTGTAGACCCAACACCTTTGCAAATCTGTATCTTATCCTTTATGGCTCAATGGTTTGTCCAAGCCGAAGAAGTATCCCAAGGACATTTTAGAAACTGCTTGGGTAAGTATTAATGGTCAGGAAAAAGTAATGGTTTGGACTTACTCTCTGATGTTCCCTTGGGTGCTACAGATGCGCATCTGATCTCAGGGATCATGCACGAATACAGTCGCATGAGTTTATAGTATGCAGGTTCTGTCACATAGTCTGGGTTTAAATAAATTTCATAAGAGAAGGAGAAAGATCCCTATATGATAGCATTCCTAAAGTAGTTATACTCAGTGTAAGGGTCAGAATTGACAAAGCCCTGCTTTTCTAAGGTAATATCTAATTTACTTTGAAACAGGAGAAACGAAACTTTAATTTAATAGAGCTATTTGACATCACTTTGCATCTGCACCCTCACTTACTCCACATAATTTTCTACTGCAGGGGAGCCTTTGTGATCCATAAATGATCTCACTGATGACAGAACAGTCAAATGTGTGCAAACCTGTAAGCCTTTTTCTTCTTCTTTGTTACTGTTTTTGGGTTTTCTTTTGGCTAAACAGCCTTACAAATGCACTAGACAGAGCTATAAATGCAGTTCATATAGTTCACTGAGCAGTCTATAATTCTGCCATCATCACTGCTTCCCCAGACTTTTGTGTTGGGATTATTTTCAAATTGGACTTAAATCACTGGCATCTCCATACAATTCTCAAAAAGCAATTTGGCATTTCTTAAATTCTTTTGAGAACTTGCAACGTTACAGCCACAGATCAATGTTGTTGCTCGAACAAGTAAATTCAACGCATATATGTCTAATCCTGTCCTCCTAAGTGTCTGATTTACAATGTGGCTAATTGCATTTTTAGATTCCCAACACTCCTGGCACCAATTTCTGTTAATCCACAAAAGGAGACGGTTTTATAATTACTCCATATCAACCCTATTGTTAGGAAATCAAATTCTCGACGAACTTTATGGATAGCATGTTCTGTCAAGGCACTCGTGTTCAAATTGCTGCCAGCATGATGTCTTTCACTGTTAGTTGTTCCTTGATGGAATTTAATAAATATTCATTGGCAGAGTGCAGTGTAATTGATTCAGCCACTTTCATTTTTTTATAAGCCCTGCAGGATGCCACAGCCTCTGCAGAAAATCTCCAAGATTTGCCAAAGGTTGACAGTAAGAAGCTTTGGAGATTCACTGGATGAAGAGAAGGGAAAGAAATAGTGTCTCTTATCACCATGTCTAATATGCACTGTCAGGACAAAAAAAAGCTATATGGTTCTTTGGATGAGAAATGTGCCTTATATAATACAGTTTAAAAATTCATAAATTCATGCAGTGTAGTATTAAACAAAATGTTATGACATCCAAAAGTTTATGATTAGAGAATAACAGTTTATACTGAAAAATGCTTTCCAATAAAAATTAGGATACATTACATCAATATTTATTTCTACTTGCTATACAGAAGATTTTCCACTACCCATAAATACTGACCTACATTCACTCCTGGCACACACCATGCTAGGCACTAGAAGCCTAATCCCTTTGAACTCTTCATAAAGGTTTTTAACTCCCCCTACAGTATCCACACCAATATTGCATTACATTTAGGACTACTGGAAGTTATGTTTAAGCAAACATCCCATTTCTGCAATCCTGTTCATTAAATTACACTTCATACGCCTGCTTTTTTGAAGAAAGGGTCAGAGCTGACTTTACATCTAATACATCTTCATTAAAAATGAGTCAAACAGCAATACGTATTGCTATCAAAACATGTATTGAACATGTTTTCTGTATAAGATTATATAATTTTCTGATATCGATAAGGATATCAATATATGTCAGCCTATTAAAAACAGACATTGCATTTCATCTTATTGTTTCTTTCAGTTGCCTTTCAAATAGACTTCATATTCAGAGTTCATTCAGACAATAGCCCTACTGCTAGAATCCAATTAGCCGATAAGCATCACCATCACCTCACTGATTTTCCACTTAATTTTGTAAGAAACCTCTTAGTGGCACAAAAAGTAGCAGATAGTGCCATGCTCTGCACCCACCACAATGTTCTTTTCTAAGCATATAGTTTAAAAAATACATCCTATATATCCAATCTTCTGCTTGTAGAAACTGATGCAAAAAAAAAAAGAAAAAAGTACCTGTACTGAATCAAAGAGACTGGCAAAAGTGGTAAAATCAGCCACACTGGCAAACTGAGGCAGACACTTAATTTGTTATTTTTCAGTATCGGTTATACCAAATTTACTTATACTGTAAGACATTGCTAAACAAACAAAAAGTTCTAAAAACATAATTTTTTTTTTCTTTTTTTTTTTCAGTGTCATTCACTTACTGGAATGCCAGTGAAGGTAACTGGAGGCGACTGCCAAGAGACGCTAAAGCTACTGCCATTGGGAGTGAATTTTGCTGACCCTGGAATGTTCACCGGGGGAGTGGCCTGTGTGAAAAGAAATATTATTGCAGTAAGAAGAACCATTCCTCTTCCAAAGCATTTCAAATGATCTTTCACTCCTTGAAACTTTAAATCTATGAGAGACTTCCCAAGGTGGAAAAAACCCGCATGGTAACAGGCATTTTACCCTTATGAGAGGGATAACCATGGATAAGGCAGTAAGGAAGGGATGTATTTATATACGACTCTTCTTAAAACCTTGTTTAGAGAAAGATAGTAGTTCTCACAGGAATCCAGGCAAAATCCATAAAACCCAGACCTGACAAGAAAACCACGCTACATCAAATGTCATATACAAATAACTTTTAAAAATAATGCCTGCTAGCAGAAAAAAATATTACAAATTATCATCTTCCACGGTGATAAACAAGGCAGTATTTAAACTGATGACAGCTGGTTTAAACAAATGAAGACTGGTTGGTAACACTTCTTGAACAACAGGGTTAAAAACAATAAGAGTTAGCTATTTCTCATTTATCAGATGAATGTTGTTACGAATCATCCCAATTAAAACAGTCCTTCCTCTTAAAAACAAGGAGCTGAAAATCATCACTGGAATTCAAAAAAAACAGCTCTTAAAAGACTAAGCTAAAAAAAAATCTGAAGGACCCCTGTGCCTTATATTCTTCCCATTTAGGCTTATGTTCTTCCTTACTGCTGTCATTGGGTGCAATATCCAATAACCTGAGTTCAGACCACTGAGCATCTTTCATCTTGTGCCTTCCCTCTGTTTTTCTTATTTGGCTATGAGCCCCCAGGAATTCTCCCCCACCCCTTCCTTTTCAAATCCCATTTAAATTTCAGTATCTGGAAATCCACACGTTTGCTGTTACCCCACCTACCAGGAGCACAAGCAGCCACCTTGAAGGCGGGTTCTCTTTGACTCTTGAATTTCAAGCTTTCACCACAAGAAAAAGGCTCCTTGGTTTAAACTTATAAAGAACTTGCTATTAAAAATGTCTTTCAGTTGTCTGCATCTGACAATAATGCAATGCATCTATTTAAGCAGTGTCTGTGTTTAAGGCTGCTGAAGTTGTGTCACTGCTTCAGGGAAGGGAGTGCTTCCCTGAGCTGCCAGGCAGAGAGCACGGATGACAAACGGCAACCTTGTAGTTCCCATTAAAGATAATATTCAGTCAACAAGTGCTGAAGCAACCCCCTGGAGCCTCTCCAAGGAAAAGAAACCAAGACTACCATCTACAGAAGTGATGTTCTGCGGGCTGCCAAGACTGCTGAGAGTTCCAAGAGAATCCACAGAGACATGTGGAGCAAACATCCACTGAGTTCCACTAAAATATAAAAATCTTGCTGAAAGGCATCAAGAAAAATTCAGCAACTCTGGATGGTACCAGCAGTACTTCATCACAACCCATGGGAAAGAGCTAATGACCACAGCACTATTGACAGAAGGAACTGCAGGCAGCTGGGTGGGCAGTGAGGCAGGACTGTCTGCTCAGCATCCCACGGGGATATCAGCTCAAAGCTGCATTCAGCATGGTGATTTCCTCAGGTATTTGAATATAGAGTCTTGTACAACAGCACTAAAAATCCCTGTCTGTTCTAGGTATTTCTTACACAAGAAAGCTGACAACTTTTTTTTCCCCTTCCCACTGCTATTGTTGGCTCTCAGATCATTCACTGCTTGATTAATGAACACAGGTTTCCTCCTCACATAATTTGCTAACTAGCCCAGTTTATAGCAGAAAAATCTCATTAGTTCCTAAGGTCCAGGATTTCACATGTCCTGCCATTGAACTGCATCCAAATCCCATTATTCTTAAGGTTGCATAGTCATATAAGCATGATATAAAAATCCCTACACTGCTGATGTCTCCTGAGTTTATCAGCCAAGTTTATTATAGTATTTGTATAGCATCAAAATTATTTAATGAAAATGAGATCAGGCCCAAACCTAGCTTTTCATTCAACTCTACTAACAACATTCAAGAGCCCTTTCAAAATAACTCACTGTTGTTCTCCATGACTCCCCAGTTCTCTCTCCTACACTAAATTTGATCTTTACCCTAACAAATATTGCCTATATGTTTTAGAGATCAAATGCTCCCCTTGAATACAGAGGGATTTGTTCTTCTGTACTGTTTTTTTGTTGTTTACAAAGCTATTCTGTTGAAGGAAAGTGTGAGACGGTTCTCTGGGGTTCCCCCACTGCAGTTCACCTCATTTGCTGAACTTTCCACAATTTCTTCAATTCTTCTTCTCAATCTTTCCTCATCCATAGGACTGGGTCAGAGAAGGGAGTTGGGACTTGCCTGCTCGCTCCCCCTTTAGACCTGTCTTACTACAGGCATTATATTTGCCATTCTCCAGTCATACAGGAAATAGCAATTAATGGATCTGCTCATGATTCTTGAGACCCAGCTTTGGGTTATTAATTTTCCCCCCTTTTTTACAGGAATCCTGGGATGAACATTATTCACACTCCCTATCTGAGTTCCTTGAACTGTGAGTTGTGCCTCTTCACCCCCTATGAAGTAATTTCCACTATCATGCTCTCATTCATAAGAGAGATCGTCTTCATCATTACATTCCTCTTCAATGCATTGTTTTGATACGGATAATATCAGAAGTGAAAAAGGCATGAAATTCTGTACATGACTCACTCCAGCAAGCAAACCCCAGGAAATATGATGGTACTAAAGACATTGTTGTCCCTTTCTTATTTATTCCCTTTTACAGAAGAGCTTAGTCACAAGGCTGCTTAAGTGCTATGATTGAAAGCTGCCCTCAATTACTCCTCTTGCTGGCAAGAGTTGAATCTCCACTTCGCCTCCTGGGAAGTCTTCTTGCTGAGCTAGAGGGACCCTCGCACAGGATGCCACTGACCTGCTCTGCAGAAGCTGCCTCCTTTGCAAGGACAACCTGAATGCTTGAGCAGGGACCCCGCCTCCTGCTTCCACCTAGCAAGGAATCAATGTCACCAATGTGGACTGTGTCATTTTGTATTGATTAAGTGAAGTACTGAAACCAGAGCAACTTGAAAAGAAGACAGGGTTCAGACTTGTAGTTTCATGTCGTGGGACACATCAATTCAAACCCAATTCAAGCAGCTTAAACACCGGAACTAGGTTTCCTTTGGCAAGTGCTTTACTCAAAGTTTGCTTACAAAAAACAACTGAAAGAGTCTCGAAATTGCAGGGAAGACTGTCACGACTGCAAATCCCAAATGAAGTGAGACTTCTCACCAGCTTAGACTTGGTGTCTCATGCTTTGAGAGACAGGGCTTAAGCTAGACTGAGAAGAAAGTCTTCCTCCTGGCTAGCTTGATCAGTCCCCAGGTTGGTGTGCTAACTGATGCAGCTCCCACCTGAGATGCCAAGCTCCCACCCATATGTTAAACAAGCCCGTGAATTCAGTGTGGTTCCCTCTGCGCTTTTACTAGGACTGCTCCAGACACCCAACAAAAAGGTTTCATCTGCACAATGCTCTATATGAAAGTTATTACATCTGATCAATTTAACAGAGTTCATTGTCCAGTGCCTTCACAGGTTCACGGAGCACACTATTTCAAAGTCTCTATTGTTTTCTCACATGGTATCCAGACCAAAACATACTAAATTTTAGTGCACTTTTAAAATTGATGCTTTCTGTCTGAATTCAGTCGGAAGTTTCTTGAACAGCAGTTTTTGGATCTGACTGGATTTTCACCATTTGCAAATCATTACTTCTGTGAGTTCGAGGACACCATATATGCCTTTTCATTCTTCCTGCTCTACTTCACATATACAAGCTGACTTCTCACACTGTACAAGTAATTAAAATTAATTGCTCCTGGCATCCCTTGGGTACTCGCCTACAGATGCTCCAGCACAGTGCTCAAATGAAGACTCTGGGAGGGACTGGCTGACTGAAGGAGGAATTTTACATTGCAGGAGATCACATCAGAGCACATCACCTTGGGCCCTCCTTATGGTGAGTGGAGAACTAACTGACAGAGGCAGTGGGATACAGAGGAACTCTTCTCAACCTGAAGTAAGCACCTATGTGTGGCTGGATAAACAGCACCACAAAATCTATGGTGGGAGCACAAACAAGTACTTCAGAAGTGGACTTTCGAATTTAAATGAGATGAACTACTTGGGCTGCCCTAAAAACTTTTCAACCAAATTTTTGTAACCAAATTACACTTGGATTTTAAAACCCAAGCATTGAGATCTGACATTTATACATTAATGACACTAAGTGTAACCAATGTAGTTTAACGCGGTGGGGGCCAAATGAATTTCACGAACAAATCAATATGATTTCAGATGAAGTCCCTTTATTCAGGTTCCCTCGTTGTTTATATAGGACAAGCAGGCCAAAACATCAGGTAAACTTCCATTGGTCCCTTCTGCCCTTGCAACTAGCCTTTTTTGGCAACCACCAGTCTCACATAACATGTTGCTAGGTTACAACTCCTGCCCAAACCTGCAAGTTTACTTCATTAACATAACACAATAGAGTCATTCACCACTTTTGTGATTTTCCCAACTCCGCCCTGCCAGGGCACTTGAAGAACAACTCCAACAGTAGTTCACTCTCACTGGTGTTACCTGGTAAGCATGGTCTGTGTGTACGAGGTAGAGGTTGGTAGGAGCTGAGCGGCTGAGAGGTGTCATCAATTTAGTCTCAGTTTTGGCACATGAAGTCTCAGGACGGATTGTGTCTTGGGTGGGAAAGGAAGGAGGAGATGCTAAAGATGGAGAGACTGGGGAAAGACTGTTTAAGCCATCAGCTACTGAGTCTGTGTTGAGCCTGATTTCTGTGTAGTAAAAGTCCTCCTCGCCATCACTGTAGTCAGACTCTCCTACACGTCTGTATCAAGACAAAGAACGAAAGACTGATTAAATGAAAGCAAGAACCCCAGGTAAATTTAAGTTCTAGTTGCATGAGCAAACATTTTCATACTGTTGATAAATTATTATTCTCAATTTCAACCCTACGTACTTTATCAGCATTCTGGATGCACGAAAGGGGAGAGGAAAAGAAATCTTCTCATCTGAAGGGAAAAGAAGCAGGGACTAGATTTTTTTTTTCTTTGTCAATCTTGAGCAATTCTTTGACCATGGAGTAGATGTTTAACTTCCACACTTCAGCTTAAATATCAGCTTCTCATTCCCAAATACTGAAGTTAACAAGAATCTTAATGTACTTTGACTTCATAAATGACAAAGCAGCTACAGAAGTATGGGTAAAGACAACAGACACAGGCAAGATATACTTCCCTAACTTTACAGCAAATAATATGTAGTCTTATCATAAATTACTTTATTAAGCCAGATATAGTTATGGCTGTGGTTCACTGTAACTCTTCAGCAGAAGCAGCTGCAAGGGAAGTCTCACCATGCAACTCATTGAGACACTGGCAGAGGAAGTGGACATACAGAGGTTGGCTTGCCAGTGCAGGGCTTTCTGGGCCTACTACAAACAGACTTACTAAAGGAGGAGATGATAAAGGTTTAATTGTCCCTGCAGGCCTGGCACTACCTGACGAGTGCTTCAGCACAAGAGCTAGGAGTGAAGTGGCCCAGTCAAAGCAGTAGTTCCTAGTAGCACAAGCATCTGATTTGATGTGAAACAGAGTTGGAAAGTATTTATGCAAGACCCTGAAAACCGCTGTCTTTTTGCACAGCATCAGCCTGGATGTGACATGCAGATAAGCACATAAGAAGCAAAGGTCACCGAGTTGTGCAGCTATTAGGGAAGTGCAGTGTGACCTAGAGCTGTATTTGACCTTACAGTGAAGTTCATAGAAGTTCAGCAAAGAAAGTGCCTCGTTGTTACAGTAAGCTTCCATTCACTTTGATGCACCACTCTGCTATTTTCTCAGAAACCTAGGGATCTAAGACAGAAAAGCCAAGGAGAAGCCAGTTCATCTCCCCGGCCAAGTCTGACTGCTCCACCTTCTCTATCAAATTCTTTAGACTTCTAAAGAGACTGGTCTCTTACCCAAGGTGAACGGTCCGTATGTGTTTCTGAATCCCTGCAGCTGTGCTCAGTACCTTCCCACAGTTTTTCCACAGGCATTTGAACATCACCTTCATGGAGTTCTACAAATATGAGTAAAGCAACATTAGTTGCATGAAAATTAGAAAGAAAGCCAAACCACTCAAATCACTGTAAAAGTTTAGAGCCTCTAATGCTGAATTTGTAACGACCTCCATACCTCTGTCAACAGTGTCACCCTACTGAAACCAATGGAATCCCAGTGAAAAGTCACAGTAGCAGCTTGTGACAAATATTTGCCTCTCCACTCTTTGACACAGCTTTTTCATTTGCAAGTTCCCGTTTCTGTTTCCTTGCTAAAAGAGACAGACAATATAAAAACTTCCTACACTTCTCTGGAGCATTTCAAAGCACAGCTGATGAGGACTTTTCAGCTAATGCAAGGCATCTTCCTCAATTTAGATCTTCTTAAGGGAAGCTCCTGTTTATATTTCTACTTGTGAATTTTGCAAAGCAGAAAAAGATTGTGCTAGAAAACCGTAGCTTCTTATAATCTCATTTTATATTCCTTAATACAACTTCATTGGTCTAAACTGAGTTATCATCAATTGAGAGCACAACCAGTCCAATCCTCAATATTTTGAAGACTCTAGAGAGAACTGGTCTTAACTTAAAGCACAGTATGTGGTAACAAACAACAGAGGTGTTGCCAAACTGTACAGATTTTTTTAAATCTAATTTTACTCCAAAATGAAACCTACTTTATATATTTCAAATTATATTAAAAAAATCTAAATAATTTTTACTTCTCAAAAATAATTTTCTCTATTACTACAGAACACATTACTAAAGAAAATATGTGGAAGAGCTTCACAATACTGTGTTATTATCCTATAATTTTAGATACATTTAAGATTATATATGTTAATATAAAGCTTGATTAAAAAAAAAGGGAACAAGTACATCCTTAGAGTTAAGTACATGCTTTGCTGTGTCTTGAACTTTATTCAGTTTGGACCTGTTGAACCTGAATGCCAGCAAATGACAGGTTTCCAGATTTGTTTGAAAGACAATGATTAGAGTGCATTTTTTTTAATTTCAGCTAATGTTTTTTTGAAAAATATAAGTTGATTGTAGTAGCATGTTTTCACAGTCACTTGGCAGTCTTACATCTCCTGTTTGAAAGTATGGATGGTAAGGTTTTTACGATTTGAGGTATCTGATCATACTGCTTACATGAAAGCATCTACTTTGGAATAAATCACCCATAAATTCTCTCTATAATTTTTTGATCTGATAATACAACTACTTTTCAAATAGCTCCAGAACTCTCTTAAAATTGAATATAAACCATCTAGCAATTCTGACAGATAGGCTTCTTACTATTGCAATAGAATACACTAAAGACTATCATTATCAACTCAAAAGCCCACAACAAACCACATTGACAAGATGAAGACCACACTTATCATCTACATCTTAAGAATTCCAATATTACAACTTTAACACCATCTGCATCTTTATGAACACAGAAGGGTTTAACAGCAATTCCCAGTTTGATGGTTAAACCAATCTCCTAGCTGCACTGTGGTTTAGCTTAATTGTCAATGCTAGGACTCTAAATTGGTGAGGAATAGCTGCATTAATGGAAACTTTTAAGCAACCAACTTTCTTAATGACTAGCATTTGCTAACATGTCATTTTACAAACATGAAATGGAAGAAACCTTAATGAGTAAAAGTAAGGTTACTGAATACTCTGTTTTCATGTTTATTCTCTTTGATTTTTACATCACTGAAGAAGAAACAACCTGAGTATTTTTATTTCAGCTTCTAGAGTTGTGAAGCTGTACTCAGATGAAGTACCATGCTGGGACCAGAACAAAAAAAAACCTGCAGGAAATGCAGTTCATTTATAAAACAAAGTTTGGAAGGTAGTTTTATTATTTATCAAAACTAAACATTTGCCATTCAGAGCAAAATCCCCATAAACCAGAATAGACAGTACACTAGATCTGTGCTGGGTATATAAACAGAAATGTTTGAAGACAGCTTTGGTAACAATACAGACAGCAGCTGCAAATCCATCTGTCTCATTACAGCTGAGCAATAGAAGTAATGCTAATAAGCTGAACTTTAACTGAGACGTAAAAGACAGACCAGCACACTTTGGCATTCCTATTCATGTCCCACACCCCTGTCTTTATTTAAGAGTCAACTCAATCTTCAATTTATTATAAAAAAAAGGTCCTCCAAAATATTTTTTTTCCTTTTTAGCAAGAAGCACAAACTTTTTACACCACTCTCTCACAAACAAGGGCAGAATGGTGTGGGTCAGCAAATAAGCAACTTCTGGAGCAGAAGGATAAATGTGAACAGGTTTAAACAATCATTAAAATTTCTTCCTGCTGGTGATGAAGCAATTAACTGTCTCAGATTGAGCCAGAAACAAAGTCACTAAGGAGAATAAATTCTCTGTTTTTCCCTCTTCTGACAAAAAGCCCTTTTTTATCTTGCTATGTAAAATCTGTCCTGTTGCATTGGGAGGGAAGGAAACTTGGACTAATGCCATCTCTTTGTTTTATTTTTCTTCAAGAAGAGCCTGCTTGCTAGCTCTTTGGGGGCTAGTTGTAGACATGTTTGTTTTGTTGTTTTTTTTTTTAAACTGTGTTTTATTTAGCCTGCTTTTGCACTCCTACCAAGGATAAATTTGGCCACTGCTAATGCTGTATCTAAAGCCATCAGGCTTGATCTCTCTGTCCCTCTTTTCACTCCATATGTTCGCACAGAGAAAGCTTCACACTATTAAGGTATCTGACATGCTGTCAGACAAACAGCACTTCCAGAGAACAAGAAGCATTAAGGTCATATCTAATTTTTGTAATGACATGTAAAGGCTGCCTGTTGCATTCTGCATACAAAGAAGTAGCCAAAGTAGGATAGAGATCCCTTGAATGGCCAGAGGCAACACATTCCAGAAATCACTCTAGTTTTCTCTGTGCAGGATGCTCTGTAGAACCTCACCATCTGCCAGCAAATATGTGGTGCTAATGGCAGCATGTGTGTGCAGTAGGTGACTAGGTTGAACAAGACACAGTGACTAGGCTACGTACCTATGTTAACTGGCTGCCAAGGAGGGATATACACACAGAGCTGTTTGGGTGACCTCATGGCAAAATAAGTGTACTAACATCCTATCTGCCCATGGGTACGGAATTCAACGTAAAGCTAACCTTTCTCTTCCTAGGAATGGGTTCATCAAAGAGAAGGTTGCTTGTTTCAGCTTCATCGATACCATCATCTGGCTGGGAAGGTGTCCGAAAAGCTTTGAAGCTATCAGCTGACAATGGTGGAGAGGGGGTGGATGGGTTGGACTGGTCACTGGGAGCATTCCAGCTCCAGTATCCACTGCTGCAGGTACTAGAAGGCACAAATCCTCCTTCTTTCCAAGATCCATTAAAGGATTCTGTCAAGAACAACAACAGCCATCATTACAACAGTATCATGTGTTAGGGCTAAGCTGCTCCTTTATCAAAGGCTTAGATGCCATGTTAGTAATTAACTGTATGTTTAATACAGGAAAGTGAAAGCACTGGATGCAGACAGGACAAGCACATCTGTGTTATGGGTGGACGGGGTCCTGAGGGACATGGTTTAGTGTTTTGTGGGAGTGGTTGGACTCGATGATCCAGTGGGTCTCTTCCAACCCGGTGATTCTTTGATTCTGTGATTCTGTGATCTCACTGCACACAAAATACACATTCCACACTTGATTCTTCAAGTGCTTTAACAAAACAAAGTATTTTTCTAAAACAAAATCCTGAGTTTGGAAAAACAACCTCTTCTGGAGCACAAACCCCAATAAACAGTCAGATATTGCACGCAGAATTACAGGATTCAAATACATCCTCAGCTTTCAACAGGAACACATGATGGCAGTGGGGTGTCAGAGCAAGCTCCAAGGCACCACACAGCCAATGGGAGATTCCCTGGGAAGGGGAGGTACACTTTGAGACCCAGAACACTCAGTAGATCTACAATAACACGAGTATCGCCCCAGGGCTAAAACCAAAGAAAACCACAATTACACTCTAATTGTCTACTCATAATCTCCCAGTGTACACACCTCTGCCTAATTTGAATCTCTAATTGAGGTGCTGTGTATCCTTGGAAGGATATTCCTTTTTTCCTTCACATAGGTGTATCATTAGGCATCTGGTTTCAGAAGTGGGACACATAGATGCTGTGCAGAACCCATTCCTCACTGCATCAGTCCCCCAACATTAGGTGGTGAGCTGACATGGAGACTAACAGGTTACTCTACCACACCATGGGTGGGAGTAACAACACTGCTTTTGCAGTCTGAAACACAGCTTGACCCATGCTTCACGTTCTGAGGTCCTCAGGCAGTAGACATTGGCCTGTCACTCTTCCCAATCCCTAAAGGGCTGATGAAAGGAGAAGACTGTGTAGGACATCAGCTCAGCACAGGTGTAGCCTGAATGTGCCCTGCAGTGCAATTATGGGTGGCTCTGGCTGAAGCCTCACGTTCTTACAGTGCTTGGGCACATGTGCAGAGATGGTTTAGCTGCAGTTTCTCCCTAACTCAGACACAGAAAGCTTTTCCCAACAACGCTGTAGGTGCCTGAGTATTGTGCAATAGGCAACTTTGAAATTGGCAAGCAAATAACATCTTATATGTTCATGAGACATTATTTAAGTGTGAGATAGGAGTCTTTTCAAGCCAGCGCCTGCCTGTAAGAGTTCTGTAGAAGTCACTCCTTCATTCCTGCTCAGTTTCTTACAGATAAATTTAACTAATGACATCAGCAGGAAAATAATGTCTACCACTTGGTACCAAAAGCTTAACCCAAAACCAATGATTTTTTTTTTTACTCCTAANAGCAGTCCCCCAACATTAGGTGGTGAGCTGACATGGAGACTAACAGGTTACTCTACCACACCATGGGTGGGAGTAACAACACTGCTTTTGCAGTCTGAAGCACAGCTTGACCCATGCTTCATGTTCTGAGGTCCTCAGGCAGTAGACATTGGCCTGTCACTCTTCCCAATCCCTAAAGGGCTGATGAAAGGAGAAGACTGTGTAGGCCATCAGCTCAGCACAGGTGTAGCCTGAATGTGCCCTGCAGTGCAATTACGGGTGGCTCTGGCTGAAGCCTCACATTCTTACAGTGCTTGGGCACATGTGCAGAGATGGTTTAGCTGCAGTTTCTCCCTAACTCAGACACAGAAAGCTTTTCCCAACAACGCTGTAGGTGCCTGAGTATTGTGCAATAGGCAACTTTGAAATTGGCAAGCAAATAACATCTTATCTGTTCATGAGACATTATTTAAGTGTGAGATAGGAGTCTTTTCAAGCCAGCGCCTGCCTGTAAGAGTTCTGTAGAAGTCACTCCTTCATTCCTGCTCAGTTTCTTACAGATAAATTTAACTAATGACATCAGCAAGAAAATAATGTCTACCACCTGCTCCCAAAAGCTTAACCCAAAACCAATGATTTTTTTTTTTACTCCTAATTCAGCAGGTTTTGGATGAAAACCTTAACCATTAATGTAAGCTGCTAGCAAAACAGAATGAAGTGCTCTATCACGCAAGCACATGTGAAAAAATATCCCCTTGAGTAGGCAGCAGCCAAAACCCTGGACTTATTGATCAGGGCCACAGAACATAAACAGGGTCAACCACCCCTCCCACTCCTCAACTCCTCTTCGGAAACAGACACATGTATTTCCAATATCTAATAAGTTAACACATAAAACCATCACGTTTTGGTTCATGATTACAGTCTTCATGTGACTGTAATGGAGATGGGTTTTGTTTCTATTTGTACTTGAGTCTCATGCCAAAGCCAAGAAGTACATCTGGTATCAACTTGTGACCTTAGTATGGCTTAAAATTTCCATTTCCTCAGAAAACCAAAGTATACGGCACTTTCAACTACTATGTTCTGACACATTTATGGTGGTAGATTCTATTCTCAGCTTTTACAGCTTCTCCTCACCTTGCTGAGAAAGAGTTATAAGTAAGAACATTTTTAAAGTAGTATGGAAAAGACTGAACAAGGATGACAAAAGGGAAAAGCCAAACACTGGCTGTCATTAATTCTAACAAATCTGCCAATGTAAAGAAGTTTAAAGTATAAATAAATGCAACTTACTCTTATTTTGGTGCTCTTTTCACATTGCTGGAGTTGCATGAAAGAGAACCAGATCAAATATCACTTAGCTGCAGGGAAACAAGGGCCGGACTCTGATCCAGTGTACATGGGTGATCATGCCCAGTAATTCCAGCACAGATCAGACTTTATTCTTATTACTATTTTTTTTTTACCTCCAGGCAAAATTCCATTTGTTTAAACAAATGTTTCTTTAATTACACTGCTACTTACTGCCCTTTTTTGGAAAAGGATTTAGAAAAAATTAATCATTAGTACATCTGTAGCTCATGTTACTAAGATCAGAGCCTAGCCTTGCAACACCAAAAGAGCTTTAAATTATCAAACCCTTACATTTCTCTTGAAGCCTTTAGTAAGTCTTCACTCAGGTGAAACTAAGGTATCTTGGGAGAAGGTGCCCAACAGCTTCAAAATCGTGCCTGTGACTACTGAAAACGCATGGCTTATTTTTTCAGGCTAGTCTTCCCAGTTTTAGGGAAACAAGCGGACAAGCTATGTGCAGAAATATCGAAGAGCATTCAAGCTGCATGAAGAAATATCAAAGGCAGTTAACAGCTACCATTTACCTATTAGCAATTCAAAAGGCCTTGTTTGGAAGAGCTTTCCAATCAACAGCTGCTAGTTAGTGTGTGCTCTTGGTCCTGACAACTGTCATCTACTCAAACTGTCTAAGGTGGCAGATACAGCCTTGCCCTGCATGACAGCAGCTCTCTGTGTCCAGGGATGCAACATGGGACATGTGTGCCTCAGCTGCTCTGTATCCCTGCCTGGCATAGCAGCCTAAATCCACCTTCATATGTGGTTTTGGCTGTGAGTTGGAGCAGATGGAGAGTAGGTGTATTTCTACCTTCCACTGGCCTTCTCTAGGGGCTGGCAACCTCCAGTCCTTAGGTGGGACAGTCACTGGGGATGTCACCACCATAAGTTTCCCAGGGCTCCTCAGAGCAGTGGTACTCCATAACACCATGAATACTTCTGGTTTTAAGTATTTGGTAAGTGTGTGGAAAGCACAAAGGCAGGAGCTATGGGTGTTCTTGTCTACACTTCCATCTAAATAGCTAAAACTTAAGTTTTCTGGAAAAAAAAAACCCCAAAAAACCCTACACTACTAGTTCAGAAACCTTTAAAGCTAGAATATTCCTCATAGTATGGATCACTTCTAAGTACAACATCACTCTGGCGATTGCCTGTGCTTCCTTGAAGAATAGCAAAAAACTACTTTCCTATTAATTCACATATCAAAGCATTCCTCAAATACTTCAGTTATTTACACTAGGAGGTCAAATACTGTCTATTTAAGGTCACAAGTGAGTAAGAAAAGCCAGAACCATACAAACTGTGCTAACAAGGGTGGTCCCAATTTAAGACTATTCCTAAAAATTTAACATTTTTAACATTCCCTTGTGAGTCCAGCCAAGCTTGCATAAATCAATTGTATTTCAATAGCAATTTCATTATTATTACTCACTTTTTAGATTTATTTTTGTTTGTGTGTCTTCTGCTAAACCACGAACGGAATAGTCTTTTAAGGGATGATGGATTTGATGGTAGACTATTAGAGAGTTGCCAAGGGCACAGGAACTGAGGGTCTAATCTTGTACCAGTGGACCAGGCCTGTCGCCATTCAGAATGCTACTGCATGGCCTCTCAGACAACGGCTTTGATCTAGAAGTGCTTTGCCTCATGGTAGTGTTGAATAAAATCTCATCTGACTTCCAGGGCTTGTGGAGAGGAACAACTGCTGCTGTTTTTACTGCATGTGTGCAATTGCAAATAAACTGTTTGGAAAATTAGCCTTTCAGTGAGGTCAGGGGATGCTCCCCAGCACTCGTCTCCCACTTATGAAACAAGGCACCTGCTATTCATGAACTGGAGCCACTCTATGGTTGCAGAAATAGTTTCTTCTCATATCTGCCAATGCTGTACCGAAGATCTCGACTCCGTCAGAGCAAAGCTCACACAGCGTGATCCCCAGTACACACAGGCCACTACCAGAGGACAGTCGTTCACTCTTTATCCTCCACCAAGGCCACAACTCCTGGAAATAAACCCCCAAGTACGTGGCCCTGAAGGCTTACCGTTGGGTCGGACAGGAGGGCTGCGGACCAAAGGGCTGGTGGATAAACTGGTGAGTACCATGGCTGCTGTTACTTTATCCATGTCCAGTTCTTCTGAAGATTTTCTGTAACACAGTGAACAGGAGGCAGGAAACACATCAGCAAATAAACTAAACATTTTTGTAGTTTGTTGTTTGGGGTTTCTTTCAATATAACAGACCAAATCCTAAACCAGCAACCAAAGCAGGCCATCAAGCAGTTGTAAAAGCTTTTGTCTTCTGGCAACCTGAACATACCAAGTGGCTACTTTTAGCAAACCAGTTGAGCATAAATAAGAGGAGTAGGGGGAAAAGAGAATACTTCATAAAAAAGTGTCGGGATTACTGTGACGGTCCATAAGTTTCATTCATTGAACTTCAGCTATTCATATCCTTAGAGCTAAGTATATGTTTAATGGGGGGGTTTTTTGAGTGAAGACGTAGGGATGCAAACCTGGGTAAGATACTAGTAACACTGATAACATACAACTCCCTGTAGGGTGAGGAAGAAATATGAACTGGAGCCAAGGGACACAATTTTTTCTTTGTTGCTTCCTCTTAATGTTATTAACTTTCCTCTACTTCCTCTGAAAGACCAGTCTTAATTTTTCTCCTGGTCAGGCTATAAATGAATCATTTAAAATAATTAGCAAGCTCTCAGAAAACTAGCTCAGGGAAGAGAAAAAAAAAAGGGAAAAGCTTTCTGCAGGTGTGATGGGTGCCTGAGCCAGCAGGACAGCATAGCAGGAAGAGAGTGACCTGGAGCTGCCTTAGCTCTGTCTTGCTGGAAATCAGCCTGAAGTCAGAGGAGCAAGCACGGGGAAGGAGAAATAAGGCAGAGGAGGACAGTCTTCTGTGGGAGAGAGGAGAGGATCTGGAGACAACTGATACCTACAGAAACCAGACTTCAGTGATCCAGTGGCTCAAGCAGTCTTTTTTTTTTTTTTTTAAGACACTGAAGGATTTTCTTAGTCTGCAAAATGAATGTACTATCACTTTTCCCCCTGCAAAAAGCAGCTCCCTTCCTGACTGTACAATTTCTGAAGAATGAACATACCAAAATATAACAACAAAACCCACTAAGTTAGCAGATTGTTGCTTTCCATCCTTGTGGGACAGTGCAACCAAGGCAGAAAGCTTCCTGTGAACATTTGCTTTCAAACGTACGTAGGACTAATCATTCAAGACCACCTTCTCATTTACTAGAGATCAAATTTAATTCGTTCTTACAAAACGACACTTTTACCTCCTCTATTAAACACTATGGGGTTTCTAGAATTTTCTCTGTGCCTGGCAGGGAGCTCTACCTTATCAGGTTGAGTCTTTATTTGAAGCCCAGTACAAGAAGTGTTCAGCTACCTGATGTTTTCCATCAACTGTTAACCAGTAAATCACCAAGAGGAATAGGACATGCTCATTGCAGCCCTCTATTATAGTATCCCACTTCACCCATTGGTGGAAGGTTCATTAACTGAAAGCCATGCTAAAGTGAAAGCCTCTTGATATTTTAGTGAGCAGATTTCAAACTTGTCCATGATACAGTTCACTGCTGCTTTCTGGCTGATGCAAAGACCCAGGCAGATGTCGATAAACAATCTCCCATGCTGCACAACAGCTTAGCTTTCGTGACTGTCTTTTGCAACACATCAGTGCCTGGAACCAAAACATTAATGATAGTTCCTGCTGCATTCTCATTATATCCATAGAAACCCTCCTTTCCTTCAGCCAAGGCTTGTACAAAGAGCACAGAGGCCATATGGCCATTACTGACTGGAAAGGTCTGGGATATTTGCTGTAATCAGGAAAGCCCCACTTCTGTCACCCATCAGGTCCTCTCACCTACATAGAAATATTTCACTCAGAATGCCAAATTCCTCTGGGCTCTTTCCTCAGGGATAACATGGAGATGCTGCATTTTCTGGAGACCAACCCTGCCAGACATTTTCCTATCACTTAATATCCCACTATGAAAATTCACTCTAAGAAGCATTCAGCTACGCTGTAGTCCACTCCTGAAAGACTACATCAACTGCCCCTACTCCTTCAGCCAGCTGTGCATGAACTGCTAATATTTGCAATTCTGCAACACATGAGGACAAAATGACCACAGCCTTCCCAATGGAGACTCCCTAGTGTTTGTCATCAGTCTTCCAACAAAGCTCTTCCATGTGTGTGGCAGCAGGACTAATGTGTTCCAATCCAGACGTCTTCAGAATTGCAAAATCACACTGTATCAGTTGTTGCAAGTGTTTGCCAAGTTGGCGTCAACATGTTATACTCCAAATCCTGAGTAAATCCCAAAGTTTCTCCAAACAGTCTATAAATTTAACTTTTTAAGCTCCTTTGTATTGATACATTTTTTCCTCAGACTCAGACTACCACTCTGAAAAACCACCCTTTGCCCTGTTCTTCTCTCAATAATGCCCCAAAATTGTTAGCACTGGCATCTGTGCCTAGGATGAAAATTTTCACAGGTAGGCAAAGTACAGTAACAGTCATGAGTCCCTCTCACACACACCCCTCCTGTTTCTAGCCATGCTAAACCACACCCTAGCTGTTACTGGACTGCTTATTTCTCACCTGATCCAATTTAACAGGGTTTCAATAGGGAGAGCTCAAATAAATAGAACTTTGGACTTTCTCTCCAACCATTTGGAATCAGAGTAATTTTTACTACTTACATCTCCTCAGCTCCATCCAGGGGTCCAAGAATGCTCTGCTAATACTGCCCAGCCACAAGAATTTTAGCAACTACAAGTGTTGTTTTATGTGACTCTGCTTCCAAACATGTTTTTACAGTTTGGCTCGTAAATGAAAACACACATATTTCATACACCACTTAGCCACCACCGCTGCACAAACAGCAGCCTCCGAGAGAGGCTTTGTTTTGTTGATAAATTTACTAATTTTAAAATGATCACATCTTCTTCAGTCAGAGCCCCTTCTGAGGAAATGCTGGATTTAAGCTCCAAAAGAGGGTCCAAGACAAGTCCAAGTCTATGCAAGTGTCTCAAACCACTTGCTGGTACCATAGCCAGGTTGAAAGACAACACAACAGCCTAAATCCTACTGTCTAATTTCCTCATTCAACAGCTGACTCCCCCTAGGACTCGTATTTTGTTACTGGACTGAATCCTCCCTATTCACAACTCTCTGATGCAGGAATGTTGCCCTGACCTCTCCGTGTGAAAGGCAAACAGGCCCTCTCTTCTGGCCACCGTCCCTTTGCACTCCTAAGTAAGCATGATTCCCATCCGAACACATCTTTATCACCTCCCCGTTTCTTCTATTTACCAGCCACACAATTATCTACAGTTGCAACATTTTTTTTATACTTTCTCTCAAAAACCCCTAAAAATACATATTTTATTCTAGTTTTGAAGTCTTTGGTCTATCCTTTATTATTTGCCTGACTTAGACCAAAAAGCCAGCCTGCAATTCCTTCTCTTGGAAAAACTGCATCTTAGGTCATCGCTTTACTCAATCGATGTCTTTACTAAAGTCTAAGTAGACAACATCAACTATCCTTCTCTCATACACTAAGTGGATCATCTTATCATAGAAGATCTGGTTAGTCAAGCAGGACCTGGCTTTTGTCAAGTCATGCTGACTGGGCCCAATCCCCTGGTTATTCTGCACATGCCGTGTGGTTGCACTCAAGATGATCTCCCAGGCACCAACGTCAGATTGACAGGCCTGTAGTTCTGCAGAACCTTCTACTGTATATTCTTGTAGAATATTTAAATTGCTCTCTCCCTCCCATACTTGTACTTCTACATACTCATAGAGACCTCTGAAGTCTTTCTTTGATCACCTGATTACAGTTACATCACACTGATGCTGTCATACTGAGCACTGTATGACTGATAGAGGAGTATGTTACAGGCGTTCACATGCCAAAAATACAACTTTCCATACAATGAGTCACTGCACTAGTAATAACAGGAGTATTTCTGAAAAAAATAAAAATCCTAAATTACATTCTACAAGTATTATAAAAAGGGTTTTGGTTTCTTCAAGTATGTGACTGTGAATCCACATATCTAAATGAACAACAACCACTCTTCTACCTTGAGCAAAGGTCTACAATATACTGTGGCAACATATTCTTAATACATAAACTGTTTTATATTTACAATACTTGATTGCCATCTAAAGACTCAAAATAGTGAGAGCACAGATAAATAAATGAACTTACTTGTTGCTGTTATACTTGGTTGTTGATTACAAAGACCAAAAATTAACTCATTTGGCAAAGACAAAAGCAAAAACTATAAAGCAAATGATCCATGTAAACAACCTGAGGTCCTCAGCACTCTGGTAACAGCTGTAATATTTCACAATAAAGCAAAAAACAATGGGAAATACTTTCAAACATGGTATTAAATCAGTACAGTATTGTAATGATGCATCTGAAAACACGAGAGAGTATTACTGTTTACACACTGAAGAAGACAACTGGTGCTTGATATCTGAAGCAGACGACATGCACTAATCAGAAGCTAGGGATTTCTGCCTTTCTCATCATGGTCAAACACAGAATTAACCTTTTCCACACTAACTTTGTTATATTTGTGAACTCTTTCACATACAGTACAATTAGACTTTCTGTGTCTTTTTGTTCTGTCCTTGTTATACCTAGGCAATGTTCTTTGGTATTGATAGCTACTAGAAATTAATTACAACATGAATCTTTATTATACAAATATAAGAACTCTTCTAAAAAACACATATGTATGACCTTCTCAAAGAACGAAGAAAACTGCATCAAAGGCTGCCTCAACGTTCTCCACCTCCTCCTTGCCAAGCAGACACATTTTGCTATTCAATTATTCAAAGGACCTTTGGAAGTCTGGCTGGTCTGTCAAGAGCCCAATCAGAGTTGACAGAGTTATCAGTAATGAAGATACTGACTTTCTATCTGAACCATAAAAGTCTAAAGACAATTAAAAGTCTCTGGAAATTAGTAATATCAAATGACATTCACAGAGTCCCTCTCCCAGTGCCCCTCTCCTCCCCGTGGTGTGCAACCCAGGCAATGCTGCCGTGGCTGCTCTGTAGGCTACCGTCACCCCAGACCTCTTTGGGGAGCACTGGCAGAGGTGCACTAACAACCAAAAGAGTGCAAAATTACGGCAATTTCTGTTGTCTGGTGCAAACATCCATGGACACGCTCTGCTGCCTCCATCCCTTCTGCAGCTCAGTAGTAGTAATAGGTGCTTTGCCCTCTAGGATTCCCCAGCAAAGTTTGCTTAAGGCAAAGTCTGCAAGACAGATGGAAAATGCCTTTTTATCACTGATTCTTAAGCAACTTATTTGCCATCCTTAAAGGCAACAGAAATTTCAAACCTATTCAAATGAACAGGACAGAACACTAGGGCTTGCTCTCGAATTTACAACATATGAGATAGAGGTGGGGAGAGGATTAGTGGTAAAACACTGCTCTCATAATTGGCCAGTGATAAGATCTACAGTTTTTAGATGCTCCGCATAATCTGGAACAGTTAAGCAAGCCAAATTCAACATGGGAGACAAGCTGCAATCTACAGGAACAATTTATTCTATATATTTAACAAGTTGATCCAATGAATAATTTTTACTTTTCAAACAGTTGTGACATATCAGGAGAACTTATCTGGCGAAGAACCCTGAGGGCAACAACAGAAGATTAAGTAAGAATATGACATAGAAAATACCTGCTTTGAAATGGAGCAATCAAATAAATGGTATACACTGGACAGAGTGCAAAATAAAAATGAAATTCAGTAAAGAATAACAGAACTCTGCAGAGAACAGTTATTCCTTATGGTCACCCACAAACCTTGAGGATTTTCGGGCATGATTTTCTGTTCCATCTCCTCTATTTTAAAGGCCACTTGCTGATTCAATAAATAACTTGGTCTCTACAACCCAACTCTCAATAGCAACCTCAGGCAAAAGACCAGTTATTCCAAATATTATCCAATATCTTCATTTCCATCCCTGTTCTGCCTTTGCCTCAGCTACTGTTTCAGTTTGCTCACAGGCACACCCCTGTCCATAAATGGGATCACTTTGACTGGATACTGTTTACGGAAAGAAAATTTCACACTTCTAATGCCTGCTTATGCTGAAGATATCATCTTGGCCAATGCCATTGAATGTCTGTTTTTCCCAAAGTAAAATAAAAAATACAAGGCCAGGAACATTTTGCTCTTTCTTGTTGTTCCCCCTCTACCTATTGCAAACAGCTTCATTCCCACTTTAAATGAATTTAATTCTAACGTTCTCAAAATATGTTTTATAATATCAATGCCAATACACTATCCTAACACAGCTAAATGGATAATTTGTTTAGTAAAATTTATCTATAAAAAGCTGCTGCAAGTAAATTCTATAATATTTAATTGTTTTTTTCCCTCATTAATACACATTTTTTTTCTAATAACATATATTGATGAAACATTTGAAAAAGACTGCAAGTCTACACTACATTTATCCCCTCCTCCTCTTACCAAATCAAATAAACTCAAGCTTCCTAGCCTGCTGATGTGTGTAATTGCTAATGTGAACAAAACAGCAAGCACTTTGCTAAAGTCTAATCGATCTCACATATGATCCATGGGGCAAGTTTCTGTTTATTGTTAATATTTACAGGACAGTCTGTTTGAGTTTTCTGATTCCTCATTTTTTCAAGCTAGATGCAAACAGACTCAGAAAAAAAAAAAAAAAGCCACAAATTCTGGACAAGGCTGTCAACAGCTGCCAGTACTGCCAAAAGAGATCTGAAGACCAGAGACAGCTAAACACTCAGTCACTCTCGGATATAATCTGTATCAACCCACGGTTGATACAAGTTAAATGTGAATAATACAAAGCAAAGCCCTGGAATCTGTTCCAGTGGCAAGAAACTGCCTTCGCTGATTCTATGCCACGATTCAGGAGACAGGTAAGCTGATGTTCTGACTGGCTGGCGAGGTGTTGAAGAGCTAAAGGAGGATTGGGTCCTTCCACCAGAAGATCTCCAGGCCTAACCAACTCAAAGCATCTCAACATGGGCACCCGGTCTTGAAAGAAATAGGGCACAAAGCCATCTCTTCTCCAACCTTTCTTCTTGCCTTTAAAACAATTGTTCAACACTTTCAAAAATCCTTTACAACTTAATTTCTTCTACAGGAACCAAACACAACCATATTGATGGCCACCTTCTCAACAGAGCTGAGAAGAGATGTCTTCTCATCCTCTGATTTAAACATTTGCTGCACTGATGTGAACTGAAGATATTTTTAAAACCGTGGATGTGAAAACAGACTACAAAACTAAAATCTACCAGACCTTTCAGGACGAGGCATGTGCAGTAAGGAAATGCTTCTAGAGCCTCTGGGCAGAGTAAGACATACTGGGGACAAGCCAAAGGTGACTGACGCTGCACTGCCATGCCAAAGCATCCCCGGAGCTGCTGGCCTCTTGCACCTGAATGATCTGTCTGTGCAGTCAGCATGTAGAAAGGTCAGGTTTTCCTAAAAGCACTGACCCCTGCATGTATGAGGTACAGTTTGTGCACATGAATGTGCCAGACATTCCAGGCAGAAATAACTGCACTCTCCACAATGCTCCACAAAAATATTTAGAGATCTGTGTAAAGCAGAATGATTGCAATAAGAAAATGAGAAAGTCTAAACCATTTAGACTCTCTATCCTATACAGCAGCCAGTGTTCACAGATGTCAGACACTAAGCCTCCTTATTATAGCTATTTCTTCACTATTCTACTATCATATTGAAGATGCTCCACCTTAACAATCCCACAGCTGCTGCTGATTTTAAAATAATCTCCCTTGGAAGGCCCCTTTTTAGTCCCTAAGCAACTAAAATTGTTTTCTTTTCTTCTCAACTCAGGGTACGATTTTCTTACCAGTGGATGTTTGCTATGTGCGGTGGTAGTAGATGAGTCATTATTTTGTTTTATTCATGTTACAATTAGTTGTTAAGTGTCTAGCATCCCAAATTATCAGAACATACGATGGGCACATGTCAAAGGGAAGGTGACGTTTCATGGGCAAATCTGGCAACATAGTAGTTGGGAATGATCATACTTGCTGGAATGTGAAAATAAGTGGAAAGATTGGCTGTGGCATGGAAAAACAGTACCATGCACTGCTACATTGCATTACACTACATCAAAGACTACTTATACTATGCATTATTGTAACTATACCAGACCTTCAGATCTACCTTAAACTAAATAAGCATTTTATTCTGCGCACACACACCACCCCCTGGTCACTATTTAATGTGTGTTTATACATTTATAAACATGTCTAGCATTTAAAAGCCAGCAGCCTGAGTGGTGATTCATGACTACTATGGATACACAACTGCTTCTCTTTAAAGCCATTGGTAAGTCATTCAAGTCCTCATGAAATTTCTAGCTCTGGTTTCTCAATCTCAAGTCCTTTCTTCGAAGGACGGGAAAGCAGAGCCCTTTTACAAAGAGATATTAATGAAAAAAATATCATAGTTTTCATATGTTGGTTATGGTTTTAAAATACATGCAACAATCCTGCTGGAACAAATTGACCTGAAGTTGGAATTTGACCCTGTAATCGAAGCAACTGCAGCAGAGTAATATCAAGCCATCAAAGACTTATTAATTTCCAAGAGACAATGTACAAAACACCTTCCAAAGTGGTAAAGGACCCAGAAAAAGACAGGGGCAGAACCTATGGTCCTGCTGGGATGGTGGGAGATTTGGGCAAATCCAGTCTGCAAATCATTGCTTTGTCATTTGTTTCTGAGTAGTTTATGTAACATTGTTAAAGGAAAAGGTAACCAAAATAGATACGTACATTTTGAATAAAGACAACATTTATAAAAATGTGGTGATATTATGAAAATAAAAACAGATTAGGAAGTCCCATAAAGGAAGTCCCATTAGGAAGTCCCATGTTTGGTTCTTTGATAAACCACTGTGTGCACAGAAGCATTTAGGTTGGAAAAAATAAGGAATATTTTGTAATTCTTTTGTAATTCTTTTGTAATTCCAAGATTCTTTAAACTTCAAATATTGGTCATGCTATCATGTGTTTGCTCTGTGAGTCCAGGTGTGTGTGGGGTTTTGCTGTTGTTTGTTTTAATTACGTGAATGCTTTGCACTTACAACAATGAAACACTAACATAATGCCTAGTAGCAGAAGGCATGAGGCTTAACTCTACAGTCATTTTTAATGTTCTTGTCCTCAATTCAACTTTTTATTCATTACAGGAAACAACCTGAGTTGTGGCCTTCGGGTATCAAAGGGAAACTGAGAATACACTGCTCAGTCCCTGGCTAGTACTAGGTCCAGCCTGTTCTCCAGTTTGTTCTGTTAAAAGGAAACACTCTTTTTGGTAATGCATATTTTTGTAGTAGGAACNTATAAGGAATATTTTGTAAATACTCTTTATCAAGACATTTTTCCAAGATTCTTTAAACTTCAAATATTGGTCATGCTATCATGTGTTTGCTCTGTGAGTCCAGGTGTGTGTGGGGTTTTGCTGTTGTTTGTTTTAATTACGTGAATGCTTTGCACTTACAACAATGAAACACTAACATAATGCCTAGTAGCAGAAGGCATGAGGCTTAACTCTACAGTCATTTTTAATGTTCTTGTCCTCAATTCAACTTTTTATTCATTACAGGAAACAACCTGAGTTGTGGCCTTCGGGTATCAAAGGGAAACTGAGAATACACTGCTCAGTCCCTGGCTAGTACTAGGTCCAGCCTGTTCTCCAGTTTGTTCTGTTAAAAGGAAACACTCTTTTTGGTAATGCATATTTTTGTAGTAGGAACTTTTTATGAAGCCATAACAATGCTGTACAGACTTAGTTATTGCAATTTGTCCTTGTAGATTTTTATGTTATATAGAATCACAGAATCATTTAGGTTGGAAAAGACCTTCAAGATCACTGAGTAGAACCCTCAACTTAACACTGTGATGTCCAACACCAAACAATGTCCTGTTTAGCAGAGCATTATTGTTGTTTTGTTTTGGTTTTTTTGTCTAGGAAAACATTGCTGTAACAAATACTACAAGCAATAATTACCCTGACATAAAACAGCCACTTATTGTGGGCCTGGTATTATACTCATGTTATCCAGTCTAACCACTTCTGTAAAATTACTCCTGATACTGAGAGGTACATTAACAAAAGTAACAGTCACCAGATGAAATCACAGCACAAATTTAACAGCGATGAAGATACCATCTTCACCACCTTCCATATTGGCCCTTGGAAGCTATATTCTGTACTAAAACCACAGATGTACATTGTAAACATTTACTCAGGTCTCACTGAATAGCTAAAAAATATCCACATTAAGTTTGATACTACTAACTTTATTTCTATTTCTATCTACCAAAGATAAGACGAAGTAAGATCATACTTTTATAACAAGATAGCATAATTTCCCATTACAGAATTCAAATCTCCTCCCATTCCACACAGAGAAATGCATGCTTTTCCACTGTTAGTCAAAAAAATTTTTTTTAAAATTTCAATAGCATATCAAGCTATCAGGCTAATTTCTTCATCTTCAGCTAACAAATCTAGAAGTGGTTCATCATGTGCAATGCTCCATGATAATGAGAGTATTCAGAGTTACTGACATTTCACCTTTCACTACAATTATTTAAATAATTCTTTTCATACACAACACAGAAAATGGTACTTCTTTCCTCAGAATGCACGGAAGTCTCAGAGGCACAGTTATTAGTTTAGCCTTAAAATCATACCCACTGCAGTCACAGAATTCTTAGGTTGGAAAGATCTTTGAGATCATGAAATCCAACCATACTTGTCCACGATTAAATCATACCCCTAAGCACTTAATCTACCCATCTTTTAAGTACCTTCAGAGATGGTAAATCGATCACGTCCCTGGGCAGCCTGTTCGGTGCTTGATAACCTTTTCTGTGAAGAAGTTTTTTCTAATGTCCAATCTGAACCTTCCCAGCATAGCTTGAGGCCATTCCCTTTCATCCTATCACCTGTCACTTGGGAGAAGAGACCAACACCCACCTCTCTACAACCTCCTTTCAGGTAGTTGTAGACAGTGATAAAAGTCTCCCCTCAGTCTCCTTTTCTCAAGGCTAAACAACCCCAGTTCCCTCAGCCACTTCTCATAAGACTTATTCTCCAGCCCCTTCACCAGTTTCATTGCTCTTCTCTGCACACAGTCCACACAGTATTCAATGTGCCGTCTCACCAGTGCTGCGTAAAGGGGTAGAATTACTTCCCTGGTCCTGCTGGCTACACATTTTCTGATAAAAACCAAGGTGCTGTTGGCCTTCTTGGCCACCCGGGCACACTGCTGGCTCATGTTCAGTTAGCTGTATACCAACATGCTGGGGTCCTTCTCCACTAGTCATCTTTCAAGCCACTCTTCCCCAGGCCCGTAGTGCTGCACAGGACTTTTGTATCCCAAGTGCAGGACTCTGCATTTGTCCTTGTTAAACCTCATCCTGTTGGCCTCAGCCCATCAATTCGGGCTGTTCAGATCCCTTTGCAAAGCCTCCTTACCCTCAAGCAGACCAACACTTCCTCCCTGCTTAGTGTCATCCGCAAACTTACTAAGGGTATATTCAATCTCTTCATCCAGGTCTTGATAAAGATACTGAACAGAATGGGACCTAGCACTGAGCCCTGAGGGGACACCACTTGTGACCAGCCTCCAACTGGATTTAGCTCCATTTACCATGAAACATAGGCTCGGAGATCTTAGGGGAACTGCAAACATCTTGTCAGGAAGACAGTCCATAATTTCCATAGATTCAAACATCCTCTACTCTTCAGCTTCTACCCTCTCATCTCAGTCCCTCTGCCTTGTGATACTTTGCTCAAGTTCTCCTATACTCCCTTTTTTTAACTTGACACCAGATTTCCCTTAGCATGCCTGCCTTTTCCTACATCTGTCAGAGAACTGTGGAGGAAAGTCCTGCTACAATTTACTGAAAATTCAAAGTTGAAGACAAACAAAGTCATTAGCGAGTAAACACATCTTTTATTAGAAGAGATGGAAAGGAGTAGCTTCAGCCTGTGAGAAGCTGGCAGTCTAGATATGGTGCCTGCTTATCATCCACTTTGACCAAGTCCTCTCTGCAGTACTGGACAACCATAGCCATCTCCCCACTGCTCTCTTGGGAGTGCCCAGTAAGAGTGTTAGCTCCTTTGGACAAAAGAGATGCGGCCTGCATGGAGAACGAGTTACTTCTCTGTGAGTCACTGTCTGAAAGCAGAAGTTTTTATAAATGCAGTTTTATATAAGCAGTTTTTAATATGCCACAAACTTGACCCCTTCCAGAGGCAGAGCATATGCACAATCCCGTAGATATGCTACGTTTTGTGCAACCTAGAGCACTGTAGCTAAACACCACCTGTGCAGAACATTACTGTGTTCTGAAAATTTACCATTTTTGTTTAAGGAATAAGTTGGTTTTAGAATACGCATATTTTTCCACTTCTTTTTTTCCCCAGATAAATAATAGTAACTGCATTTAATCTTCCTCCTTTGCACATCCCAATACAAATGTAGAAACTGCAAAGCAGTGGCAAGTCTCCAGTGGAGCTGACAGCACAGCCTAACTGCAGCCTCCCTTCAACCAACTCTTCTTACCCATACACAGCCTCAACAGCCTTCTCATCCTAAATACAAGTCAGCAGGTCACCGAGTGCCCCACTCGTTTAGAGTAATCACTGCTTTATCTCACCTCCAGTGTGAAGTTCTTATATAAACTATCATTAAGGAAAAGATGTATGCAGGAAACTCCTCCTAGATGCAATAACCATCCCACCTCCTGCTATCTTTAAAAGCTCTCCCTTCTCACTCCCAACACCCACTCTCATGAGCATGGTATAGTTGACACAAGCAACTATGTAAGTGTGCCTGACAACTTGCCCAGCAAGGAGACCCCTGGGCAGCAGGAATTGCTCCCCATGCTCTACGTAAAAGGTTTTTGCTGTTTGCACAGCAGATCTTAGCAGATGAGCAAATTTGGGTCAGCATCTTCCTTTACAGCTTGCTGTGAATAAGGAAGCACAAGTTTATCTTTTCAGGCTATGCCATCTTCAACTTGTTAAGTACTTCCTTTCACTAATGCCAAAGCACCTGGCCCAGACACTCAAAAGTCAAGCTCTCATCCTGTCAATTAACAAACTCTGGTAGGGAATGATGTCAGCTGAAGCCTACTACAACAGCAGCTTAAAGATAGCCTGCTGATGAAAAATATGACCCCAGACCACTGCCGTGTACCATCCTGTTGTTGATGATGTGAAGCGTTTTGGAAATTATCCAAACACTTTTCTGGATTTTTTTTCAGGGAAAGAAGATGCTCACTCTTACAACTCTGACAGTTATGGCTGCAGCTTCAGTAGTAGGCTCAACTCACTCCTTGGTTTGCATTATCAGAAAGGTATTGATCACAGAGCGCACATAGGAGAAAAAAACCATCCAAAAATCAGTGTGCCTCAGGCATTACCCCAAAGGGAAGGAAGGAGAAAAAGGACCTTGAACAGCTTAATGTGGGACTTCACTGTGGAACTTAGAGCTTAGCCAGCTAAAACAGATTAAAACAACACTCATGACACAGAGTATGGAGAAAAAGCAGCCCATCTGTGCTTCAGAGATGACTGTTAATAGTGAAAAAACACAGGGCAGAACCTGTTGCAGATCCTGCATTAACTGCAATGGCTGGGAATTCTACAATCATCCCCCTCTGTAGGACCCTATAGCTGAATTTTGATTGCTTCATCATAGAAAATAAGAAAAAGAGCAATGCATCAGATGCATATTTGTTCTTCATGTTAAAGGACTATTTTAAAGAGAATATTTAGCTTCTAATGCTAGGAAAATTCATAGTCACATGTGCTGCTATCGGTACATTCTCCATAAACAAGATTTGCTAACTAAAGGTATTCAGCTATAAACAGGAACGTGGAGCATGATAAATCACTTTGAAGCAACCATCTATAATGTCATAGCCTCCAAAAAACATTTTGCAAGCAAAAACACTTTTAAAACCGTAACACATGCTTTAGGACTACCTTTTTTCAGTCTTGCTTTGCAACTAGAGCCATGTTTTGTAGAACTGAAAATAAACTCAAGGGCAGATTCAGAAAGTGATGGTTCCTGTACGCCTGCTCTTCTCCCTGCCCTCCCTGCTCACCGCCGTGCTGAAGGGATGCTCTGTCACAAGGGATACATCAATCGTCCATCCAGCAAGGTTGTTATGCAACACATCCATCTGTGGTTCCTCTGCTGGCTGTTACTGCTCGCCTTAGGATAGCCAAGCATGTTGGCATCCTTGCTTTGTGTTTAAAAGGCTCTCCTTGTTCTTTAAATAACTCTAAGAATATAGTTTGTGTGACTTCTTGCTGCCACACTGGCTTGTGAGGAGCAGTGTATGGAGTCCTGGTGGTACAATGCTGCTTCTAGGGCTGCAGTACTGGGAACTGGCAAAATCCTACCTTTCCAAAGCAGAAACCCAGCATAAAAAACAGGATAAGAGGTAAAAATGCCAAGGCTTCAGCCCCAGCCAGTTGATTTTGCCCAATCCTCTATCCAGGCTGATGCCCAATGACCAAGCATGTCTGCAGTTGAGCTGTGCAACAAAGACCCCAGCCCAAGAGGAGAAAGAGATGCTGCTCTCTTCTGCTCCAACTGCTCCATCAGGGGCTGGAGTGACCCGGCACTGGTATTCACCAGACTCCCATTGGTTTGAATTGGTCTGGTTTCTGTGCTTCTCCCTGAACAACATAACAATTGGTAACTGCAAAAATTTATTCCAGATTAATTAGTGTTTAGATAAACATACATCTAAATTTGGTGCATATGTCTATGCTTTAGCCAAAAATTAATAACTAGAAAATACACATTTTCAAACGGATAATGCTACAGGCAAACATACAGCCAAATACATCGAAAACCACCAAAACACTGAAAATAGCTTTGGCCAAATTCTGTAACTCACACGTTCCTCCAGCACACCTCACTCCCAAGTAAGATACTTGGGACAAAGTGAAACATTTATCTACTAATATGAGAAAAGACAACTGTAGCACAAAGCTTAGTGTGTTAGGGCTATTTAAACATATTCACGTTCTGTTAACACCAGCATTTTGGTATCCAGAATCAGAGGAGCACATTTGAGCCATTCAAATCACTGTATGGTAGAGGGCCAGTCAAAACTACCATCTTTCTGAAATATTTTATGAAAATCTAAAGCAAAATAAAACTATGTTTAAAACTATGTTGTTGCATGTGTGTTCACAGTCATGCTTTCTCTGGAATAAGCAGTAATTTGGGGCACAAAAGCTAGGAATATTTTTCCAATAATATTAAAGCAACAACTTTTGAAAAAGAAAAACAAAAAACCAAAAAAAAAACCAAAAAAAAGAGAGAGGCAAAACCCCCAATCAACAAAAAACCCCCTCATGCAGTAATCAGTTATTGCAATCAGACAATGTGATCAATATAGTCTCACACATCACTCTTGAATCAGAGACATGTATTCTCTGATTTCAGATTTTTACCTATAAGGTATCAGAGTTACATAGGGAAGCCCTCACGTCTAGCACAACTTTGCTACAGTATTATTGCCAATGAATAGTCAAGATTTTGGATAATCCAAATGGAACATTCAAAAAAGCAAGCATGGCCTATGTTTCTTTGATTCATCTTCTCATTTTTTTATTCATCAAGAATAATTTTCTTTTCAAAATTTTTTTTTTAAACTAGCATTACTGGAAAAAAAATCACCTAAGACTCACCAAGGTCTAAGAAACATGTAATATTGTAAAAGTTGCCTTCACAAAAAATTTCACAAGCAACTTAAGAGCTCAGAGTATAATCTAGCAAGCAAGGCTGTGTTCTCAGCAAACACAACATGGAACAGTATTTCTACAGTCAGTGTAACAACTTCTCTAACACTGCAAAACGTTTGGAATATGCATATCTTTTATTTCTGAGTCATTATGAGTGGGCTGGGAGTTATTGCAATGTCAGTTCTGAAAAGGGGTATCTGCTTCAAGAACTAGGTAAAGAGAGACAGCTACAAAAGAGAGAGACTTCTGTCAGTGATCTGAACAAGGTCTGTTCCCAAAACTAAACTACAGGGACAAAATCCACAGGGTCAATATTTATCTTTTTTAATCAGAGTCTCTCTTCAGTTCCCCCTTCTGTGAACAGAAGTTTGTAAAAAATTAACATTTTGAGGAACCTTTTTTACAGCTAGAATTTTAACTGTTCTCTTAGATCAAGCCATAGACTCAGTATCCATTTTCCACTTTTTTTTTCTCCGTAATAGTTGTGACTTTTAGTATTTTATCAGATAAAAATTGTGCATCTTGAAGCCATGACCTTACATGACACAGCATTTTTCCACATTAAGACTGCTGTAGAACCTGTTAGCTCCACAGTCCTCTGTACTAAACAAAAAAATCAGGTGTGAAATATTTCATTAAGTTATAGGCTGCCTTTTTCTTCTGAGTTCAGATCTAATTTGACATGTGCAATAGCAGTTGATTATATAACGCTCTTTAAAATTCATTTATAGCAGTGACAAGAATATGGTTATTGGTGTAAAGAGAAAATAAATACATGCTCTATTCAGAAATCAGCTGACAGCCTGGGTGAGTTGTTACTTGATTTAATTTCCATTAATTTTCCACTGGAGAAACTCCCAGTATGGAACACAAGACTCAACAAGAAGTTTCTGCAAATATCTGGCTCCCTTAGCCAAGTGTTCCTTTCTCTGTGCTGTTTTAAGCCAAATGCGTTTAAATCAATGGGTTTGTGCATGACTGGCTATTTCGAGCCTTGCGGAAACAACCAAAAACCAGGGCACCACTAGTGCACTGCATGAAATGCTTTGAGAAGCCCTGTTTAGAAAAATCAAATGGTCAACTAATAAAAAACACATTTTTTTCCCAAAGATTTTACTCCTTATTATACTTGCCATAAATATAAAGGGTCTAAATCTCTAAAATTCTGTTTGTGCCAAGAACCTTACCAAAATTCACTGGGTTTTTTTCCTTTGGAACAGAACCTCCGCCCATGCAGAAAACGCCTGTCTGGCATTTATTATAGGATTAAAATCATCTGTATTATGACTTTAGCTCCATTGAAGGGAATGTGATTACTTATTTCAATTTGTAGTATTTATTTATTCATTCTGGAAAACGAAATACAGGATTATGCAATAGCTAAGTCAATAAATGGCCTTACATTTCCAAATCAGGAAAAAATGTTCCCATTAACTTCAAACTCAGTTCTGGAAATTGTGTACTAGAAATGGCCACATGAAAATGCATGTATTAGTCACTACTAAATAATTGCTTTCAAAATGAGCACTCCTGAAACACTCAATAACTAAATATGAGCATGAATTAAATTACATCTGTATGGTACAACACAACAGAATTATACTACATATAATATATACACATATATATTTTATGTGTGTGTGTATATACATACATCAGTTCCAAATGAGCTAAGACAGGTCCCAGCAGGTAGACAGCTTGGTACCTTGGGGAAAGGCAAAGTTGCTCACTGTTGGTGTGACAGCTGAAGATTAGGCCCAGGCAACCAACCACCAGGTGTGACGCAAGCAAAGGAAGTTCAAATCTGCATCCCTCATCACCCAGGCAAAGCTCTCATACCTGCAAGAATCTGGAAATCTTGGCTGCATCTCAGGAAATCAAAAGCCAGGCCCAAATTAAAAACAAACACGTTCTGTTAAGTTTGTAAATATATGAAAGCAAGTAGAGGTTTCCTTCCCTTCTTCCACCCTCAGAACCATCCTTTCCCACTACACCTGGTTTTAAAAAATACTGCAAACAACAGAAAACAAAAAGTATTCTAAAGGCTTTGGTAACAAATCTAGGGCACTCATGCCTGTATTTAAGGTTTTAAATGTAGTAAAATATTACCTCCAGCTAGATTAATTCAGCTCCCTGGGAACAAAAAGGGTATAGTTGAGAGCACTGATTATTCTCACTCCCCGGCAAGCCACTTACAATCACACTTGCTTTGTAGTTTCCATGTGCTTCTGTAATGACTGCAATTGAGGGGTGTTTGGGGTTTTTTTGTACAACCGATTTTGTATCCTTATCAAGGCTAGCAAGAAAGCAGCACTACCTCTCCTATTAAGTCCCCATGCTCAAATACCCACACTTTAACTTCAATGACTAGAAATGTGTTTTTATCAGTGCAACACTCAGTGCTACTCCCTCTGTAGGGTCTGCATGGAAGGAACAGGTTTCTGTCAAGAGCACTTCTCTCACATAAGATTTTTTGTATTTTAAAACAAACTGTCTTGAAGAATCAGTAAGTTTGACAAACCACTGCCACAAGCAATAAACATGGCTTTTAAAATGCTCCTTTTGAGGATTTTTAAACCAAAAACTTGGGATACATGACACTGAACTTCAGTTAAAGGACCAGTTAGAAACACATGCAAAGCTGCCTGACACAGGGTGGGGTTCAGCTCCAGTTTAGGACATCTACCCTAATGTACCCAAGTGGACTATGTGCCTCACTCCTACCACTGTCAACAGAAACCTGGCCTCAGCAGAGAAAAGAGATCAGCCATTACTGGCAGGGTTAAGATTGGGCTTGCCTAAATTTGGGTACCCAGCATCTTCAAGACACTCTAGTCTATCCCTACTGGTCATTAGCTGCTGCTCCCTAAGCAAGGTCTCGAGCAGTTCCCACGTCATATCCAGAGCTCTGCAAAGACATCTCAAATACCTGACTCCAAGTAACATGGCACTGGATGCTTATGTTTAGCCAGCTCCATCTCACTTGGTGCTTCCTCTGGGTCCATTAACTGACTTCTAGGTCAAAAGGCCTCTGTATTGAGGAAATGTCCTGATCACAACAACTGTACATGTGATGATTAAGTACTACCATCTGAAAGGAAAACCCCATTCTTATTAAGTTTTTCAGAATAAGAAATGTCCTGCATTTAATTCACTATTCACTATTATACACTATTATCAAGGTACTTGCTATTGACAGATGAGCTTAATCATAACTACATTCCTAAAATTAAGATATTCCCTGCGATCTCTTAATATGTAGTCTTTCCCAGCAGAGCCCCCCAAAAGTACAGTAAAAGTATACTAGTCCTAATTTTACTTAAGGAAAGTCAGCTGACAAAAAGAGGGAAGGAGTTTGCACAGCATCAGGTACACCATCACTACCAGTTGGTGCTACCAATTCAGCAATGGAACCCAGAGCAGATCCATCCCCTTCATTACTCCTGGAACCAGCAGGATTCTCAACAGCATTTCAAGGCAAATTTCCAAAACATTTAATTAAGCTTTACCTCAGCTAAATCAAGGTGTGGTTGTTTCAAAAGTTCTGCATTTGGGTAGCAGGCTTATTTTTGCTTTTTTCTCTGAATGAAAACTAATTGCTATCTTATTATTAGGTCTGTATTTTCACCTCCTACAAAAAGGCAATTCAGATTTTCCTTGAAAACTAGTAGTGTAAAAATGTTAAGGAGTAGGAATCGGGAGAGAAAAAACAACATCTGCTTATTTTGGGAACTGCAGACATGCCATTTTCTAGCAGCATTGTGGAAGCAAAATAGAGTTCACTCTTTTGTTTTGCACTGATGCTCGATTTTATTTAGTAGAAGCTCTCACAGGTCTTTAAATAATTCATAATGCATCGCCTGTTGTTTAGTTCAAGGAGGGAGCTTGGAGAATGTTAATCAAACTAGAGATGAATTGGCACAGCTGTAAATCTGCAAGACTCCTCCCCAATGAGCTCATCTGCTACCAGTGCAAATTAGAATGACATCATGCTTGCAAAGCCACGTGCACTCACATTCACTCACTCGATCCTTCCCTGTCTCCTCCTCACCACTCAGGATTTCTGCTGCTTTTTCACACAGCTTTTTCCAAAAGAGATCATTTATTATGTACTGTTACTCCTAGGTAGAAGGAACAGAAGCTGGTGGACCTGCCACTACATCCATGGGTTTTGTCCCATTAGGTCTGTCACGGCTTCAGCACATACACAAAGCAATGCATCTTTCAATCTGGAAAAAAATGAAACCACCTATTTATTTAATTTTATTCAATTTAGCACACCAAAAACAATTTAAATAGAAGTATTAAGAGAGATGTCTTTGAATGAGATCCACCAGTATACTTCAAAGGACTGCTCTATGATTTCACTTAATTTTCATTGAGCATGCAACTTCATGACCTTCTGCTCATCACAACACTCTCAAACTCAGGTCTCAAACAGAAGTGTTTGAAAAATAAAGAAATCATATAGCCATGTGATTGAAATCTCTCATTTCCCTAGCCCTGTTCTAGTTAGCCATCAGACACTTAAGGCACAGATACAAAAATATGCAACATAAGTGAAGAATCAGAACTTACTAATAATGGACAATTTAAGAGACAAACTAAATAGCTAATAGAAAGTCCAGACAAAAATAACATCTGGGGATTAAATGCTCAGAAAACAATTTTGATACTAACCTGTAGAAATCCAAGTTGTTTTTCTAATTGTCCATGAACAGAAAGGGTAGCTGTGTTTGTTTACTCTTACGCATATGCTAGCCCAGGTCCATGACGAGCTTAGTAACTTCAGCAAATACAGTTAGCATTAGCATTAACAAGCTCATTTAGGTCTATTTCATACTCTTCAATAATCAAAGTTACTCTTTTACTGAAGGAGTTTACAAAACTACAGATTACAGTAGAAAGCAGAGATCAGTTGTCCAATGCAGCCAGCATACCACTCAACAAAACAAAATTGGAAACAACGCTCACTCTCATAGCACCTTCTGATCTGGTAAACAGCCCACACAAAGATCAGGTTTCTTTCTTTGTACTGAATAACAGTAAGTACACAAACCCGCATATGAGAATGTCATGGGGAAGAAATATAACAAAAGAGAAATTTTAAACCTTATCACTATGGATGCCTCATAAACCACATCAAAATATAAGCTTTTTGCAATTTTGAAATTTTTGATACTTGTTTTCTGACCAATTGTAAAAGCCTTTATAAAAACCACTCACAGCTAAGTCATGTAGATTTCATGCAAAGTATCACTGCTTGCCTTGTATCCCAGTTCAAAACCAAGCTACTAGGTTTCTGCTCCATGTGAGAGTAACAGAACATGGCTGCAGGTGGCTTACAAACTTGCAGCTCTAATCTGAAATTGCTGGATTTTCCAGGCTTCATGTTGCCTGTTGAACTACGCTATCCAAAACCCACTGTTTGGAGATAAAAAGGCACAGAGTGGATTCTTGGTGAAGTCTGAAGAGTTTTGCAGGCAACAACATACTGGAGAATTAAAACAGGCTACTTAATAAAAAGATTATAATGATTCAGATGCACATGAGAAAACATAAAATGAGAAGAAACCAAACACAGATAAGATACAGAAGCAGTGCCCTTGACAGTGATGAAGGATGTGGGGCAGCAGGATGCATCCAGAAGCCAGAACCATGTGGACTAAGCCAAGATAGAAAGTGCACCACAGCAAGAAGGGTATTCCAGTCACCAGAGGCACAGCTGCTCATCTCAGGGCAGAACACAATGAGGGTGTTTTGAAAGTGTCAGAAATGTCCGGTGAGCACTTGGGAAAAAAAGAAAAAAAAACCACCAAAAAACCTACAAGAAAGGAATCGGTCAGCAGACAGAAGAGGGCTGCAGAGGGGTAGAGTTCTGTTGCCACCTGACATGACCTGCCTGGCATGGAAGCAGAAGAGGAAAAAGCCACACTTATAGGCTAGAGGATTTTATTACGTAAGAGAACTTTAGTACTATGACAAGGCATTGTGTTTTCAGTGCATAGTACAGTCACGTCATTCCTAGACTAGGCCATTTTTCAGATACCAGTGTAAAACCAAAACAGAACTGCTCACTGAACTGTGGAGTAATTTTTCCATCCACAAGCAGGAAGCTTCATTATTTCAAACTAATACAAGTCGTAAATACATTTTCAGATACGGGACTAAGAAAACTAAAAAAATATGTGCCCAAAAAAGAATAAATGAATTAACAAAACCATACTTTAGCCATAGCATTGCACCAGCAAACACAAAAGACCAAGTCCAAAGCAAAGGACAGCAGGCATTCTATGCTTCTACCCTCTCCCGTTGGGGCTGTCAGGTATAGCAGTTCAAAGTCCTTTTGGTGAGTATCAACAGACACAGCAAATCCTTACAATCACAGAAGGGCACAGTAAAGAAAGGCCTGACCCCATCAGAGGGGAGCATTTATGTGGGACTTCTGAAATTGTACAAACACAAGATGCAGTAAAGTAACACTCACACAAATGATCGGGTTCTTCCTTGAATCTCCTTCCACTCTAAGGAATCTTGCCTAGCCTACATAAGTAAACAGTTCCATGTTAACATGCTCAAGAATTAAGAAAATAAGATTTTGGCAGAGGAGAACAAGGCAGAACTTACCTTCTAATCTAAGTGCAGATTTTAAATCCTGTAAACAGACTTTGTATTATGAGGAATTGTTTAGAAATCACTCATCTTAGCATCAACATCTTTGGCAATTATCTTCCAGATTCAAGTTCTGTGGCTTCATTCTATCACTGTCTGAGAATACAGACTTACCCTTTAGCGTTTACTCTCTTATAATGTCAAGCAGCTTGAGCCTCCCCCAAAATTGGAATGCTTTGAATTAATTTGGACAAAAGCTAAGCAGAAAGTTTAGATGAAACAATAATCATTTCACCGCTCTGTGCTATTACTTTGCCTCACAAGATGCTAACAAAATGTGTCACTAATAATTCCGCTTTAAAAAAGTAATTTCAGATTTGTAATTGAAAAACAAAAACATTTTTACCTAAGCCTTTACCCATCTTCTTTCCATCTGCACAAAACAGCAGAAAGATTTAATGCAATATAGAGAAGAATGGCACTCAGTTTTAGTCTTTAGTGTTCAATAAGCCTCAAAGCAGAAAATATGCAAATGAAGAGTTACAATATGGAAGAATTCTATTGACATAGAAGAACTGTACTTCTGCTGCTTTCAAAACGTACACAGAACAATTCCCACTTGGAAGTCAAAGTGGTAGGCATACTTTGATTACTTATTATTTATGGCATTTTTAAATAATCTAATTCTGTAAAAGTTATTCTGAAAATCTAAAGCCTATCCTTCCTGGGGAGTGTTTCAATGATAATACCACAATATATAATAGGCAGTCAGCGTAACTTACTAACAACTGTTAAAATTACATTTCTTTCATCTATAACACAAGACTAGAGCCAAATACCATTCACATGTAGAGATCTAAATCATAATATCCAAGAGGGGCAGGTGTACCATCACCAGTTGCAAAAGAATGCACGTGCCCAAAACCAGGAGGAGATGACCAATCTGTGGGGTAACATCAGGCAGAAGTGGCACTTTAAGGAAGGCCTTAAGACCTGCAGAACAAATCAGTACTTAAGGGCAAGGGAGCCCATGAGGGCTGGGAGCTCTTCAAAAAGGAGATCCTAGCAGCACAGGAAGAAGCCATCCCCGTGTTCCGGAAAAAAAAAGCCGGCAGGGGTAAAAACCAGCTTGGTTGAACAGAGAGATCTTGAGTGAAATCAAGAAGAGGAGGAATGCTTATGGGCTCTGGAAGAGGGGACAGGCCTCTTGGGTTGACTACAGGAGGGAAGTGAGGTTGTGTAGAGAGGAAATCAGAGGGTCTAAGGCTCAACTAGAAATCAGATTGGCTAAGTCTGTGAAAGATAACAAAAAATCTTTCTATAAATATATAAATAA